>WOGO01009795.1:0-10056 GCA_015342085.1 Leptinotarsa defecta | reverse complement strand
CGATTAGCAACGTGTCAATCTACTCAAGATTCTATAAAAAAGTTAAACACCAAATAGTCTTAATTATTCCACGTTCAACCTTTAGTGAATAGGTATTTCCAGCCACAGATTTTAGTACGGGTGCTAATAATTTCGTATCCCAACTACATATTTTTATTTTCCTCTACGTCAGCATGTGTGGCCAGAAATCTGTGGATAACTTCACGCCAATCATTTTTGTATAAAGATGAAGAAGTAAAAACCCAAAATTTTTACCAAAAAAAACATGTATGTGCAATACATGCTTACATATGTTTTATTCGAAAAAAACTACAGCAATAACTGATTTTTTTACTTTTCCTTCCTAGACACATCCCGCGACTCTCCTGAAGTCGCGATCCACCGTTTGAGAACCTCTGCACTACTTGATACCGTATTATTTCTTGAATTCCCGACATTTACACATAAGTAATTTCAGATTGGTAATTTCACCACTTAACAAATTCGAAAAAGGAAATGATATCCTCTGTAATGCACACTACATTCCCCAATTTCACTACTTATCAAATCAAATCAACCGACAGCTGGTTAACGGAAAAAACAGAACAGAACAGAAAACAGAACAGATTAGTTTGTAGTCTTGCCAAACTTCCTGAGCTGATTTCTTGTCAATGAATTGAATAACATAAAAATTGAAACATGCATAAGGGATGAAATGCCTCTTTGTCAATCTTTTTGCTATTGAAATTATATAATTTTTAACTTATATATTTTTCAGGAAAATATGAAGTGTCCTTCTCCGAAAAGCATTTTGAGGTGTACCAAAGAACCTAGAAGGCACAAAGGTATCAATAAAACCTTATACATAGAACCTTTGGCATTCACACTCGTGGGAAAATGTTTTATAAGGAATAAGGAGCTATCAAAGCCATCAAGCACTATTGATTCAAGTCTCAAACTGCATACTGTACCTCCTCATTCATCAATTGCTGAAAAGATTGATCTCAAAATAGACCACGCGTACCACCTAACTAACAAAACTTCAGGATTCTTAACTATAGGAATTGAAAATGAACAATTGTTCACAACGTGGAATCGACGTTGGTGTCTACTAGAAGGGTCAGATTTCAAATACTGGAACTATCCTTCCGAAGAAATAGCAGCCCCTCTCGGAAATATAAATCTCTGTTTCAGTAAAGCTCAAAAGGTTATACCAGCTGACAGGACAATTTGTGCTAGACCGAGAACTCTCATGATTCCAATACAGAACGACACAAGTGAAAAAAGGTATTTGCTGTCTGCTGACACTATAGAAGGCCTGAAAATGTGGGAAAATGAGCTCAACTTCGTTATAAAGTCCCTAATGATTTGGAACGGGATGGAATGTCTTCCAGTTGAATGAGACTGGGATGGAATGAAAATTGTTAATTCGATATATGCATGAGTGTAATATGTGTGCGTCCGTTTATTTTCTAAGTTCAAAAACGCGTTTCAAAAACGCAGCTTTTCATTTTATTTATTTTCAATATACCAAAAATAACTAGGTATACATTGTTGCATGTCATTTGGCATATCAAACTTATTTATAATCAAAATACGACGATCCTTTTTTATTAAAATTGCTAAAAAGAGAGATTACGATTTTGTAAAAGATGAGATGATCTGATTTTCACTGACTGATTTCAAATGATCTATATTGTAATATATTTGATAAATAAATGATTCCTGTCTTAATGTCGTTTCATGTAAGATAATTTTCTACTTTAAAAAAGAACACAAGTACGAAATCGACATCGATTATGTTTACTTCAGCAGAAAATCTGTCAAATTTAATGAATATCACCAGACATTAATTAAAATATATTGAACATCATTAACAACAGTAACTTTCGAACTGCTTTTACTTTTTGTTTGCAATGCAACATTAAAGAATTTTTTTGTAGTTGTATTCTTAATATTGAGAAATTTTTGTAACAAAAAGTTGAGTTCTTGTATGATACTTGTTTTGATTTTTGTGCATTTGAAACCCAAATTATGATCAAATCGTAGAAGACTATTGCTTTAAAAAATAAATGAATAGGTACAATATTCAACTCCGCTTTTACAGAATGGCACAAATATCAGTGTCAAAATTTAGCGCGACTCTTGAAAATAACTTTTTAATGGCGTTTTTGTTCCGATATAAATTCCCTTAGAAGGCTTCTAAATTTTTTGACGATATTTTTCCTCAATCTTCAGTTGTGGTAGAATTTTATATATCGAATTCACGGCCACTAGATGAAAACGCTGCAAAATGGCTGCCTACTTTACACCTTTGGTTTTTATTAGTTCATATATGTTTGGAAAAATAAAAATCACACGTACGAGAGTAACAGTTACTGAAAAAATTTATTTAATTCCATCTCTGTTAATTATTCGGATACAACACTCGCGAATAAAAAAAATTATTGGTGTCCTCTAGTCAACAACAAACTAGATCATTAATCACGAAAAAAATTAATCTTTCACAAGAGACTTTTTCATTGATTCTGTTGACGGTATTACAAAAATTATTCAGGAAAATTATTGTACTCAAGTCAAATTTATATGGGTTTCGAAAAGATAATAATTGTCATCTTTTTCGTTATTCAAAATATACCATCCATTATTTAAAAAAAGGCTGAATTGACAGGTTAAAACTTTTTTCGGAAATAGTATCAAAATCTGCGCATACAAAAACCTGAGCCGCTGTTTCACCGTTTCTTATCTATAGTTATGAATTTAAATTTGAGATTCAAGCTTTAATTCCATTTCAGAATCTATGCTCAATGAATTTATTCCATCCATACTTATGATCACTTTAAGGATCTCAAACTAGCCGATCCAAAATTTAATATTCGGTCAGAAATAGACATGCTGGTTGGAGCTGCAGTTGTTGAAATACCATTAGCGAATTTAAAATTTCGATGCAATGCTCCGCAATATTTTTCTGAATCTCGCAATATGGCCTTCGTCGTGTCATGTCCCTAGAACGACGTTTATTAATAAGTAATCCTTTATAAAAAATATTCTTAATATATGAATGATGCACTTATGAAATTAGTAGTCAATAATTCAGACACTAATGATGACACATATCCATTATCACAGTGTATTTAAAAATGGCGGCTCACAAAAGTGGTATTCGATGGTATTTTTGAAACTTCTCAGAGGCATTTGTTAAATGACATGCCTTTCAACTGCTCAGAAACTTCATAATGATTTAGCTTCTCTTTTATTAAAATTCAGTGTTTTCACGTATGCTTTCACAACTGAAATAAAATCCATGTTTTTGCAAATATCAGTTAATCTCGCACATTGAAAATCCCAAATAATTATTTGGAGATGTTCACCTAAAGATTTACGTCAGAAATGTGAGTTGACCAGTCATTTTTGGATCAAGATCGATCCCATTTTTGGCAAATAGTTATGTTGCAGCTTCGTGAGAATGAAATTAAGAATTTTCCTTCTAATAAGTGAAATGTTACCTATGTGCATATATGAAGATGTCATCACCACAGGTTTTGATGATTTGAAAGGGGCTCTTGAATTAAAAAATCAGCTTATTGAATAACTCAAAGAATATTCCAAAATCCCATCAATTAACTATGAAAATGACTTATTAAGATTTTGGGACTTCGGTGACTGAAATCATCAGATTCCTTTTCATGAATATTAAAAATACCGTTCGTACAAAGCGCGCAGTTTTATCGGATTAATCAATTTTTTACCCATTGGGTTTCTCGCTTCCCTTTTTTTGCCAAGTATCTAATCCAGTACCTGTTGATTCTGGGTCTTATCTGGGATGAATCTACACCTCCTGAAATTCAAAAGCTTTGAGAAAACTATAAATCTCAATTGTCAGATATCAAGATCTTACTTATTCCGCTCTTTGCCTACATTTTTTTATTTAACGCTAATGCTAATTTATTCATATGTGTTTGTATAAATATATAATGCAAAACTGAAAAATAAACAAAAACCATACTATCTACATAAACAAAAATACATGAGATCAATAACTATTTCATTGAAAATTTATTATGATTACAAAAAAAATTAGTTTGATTCTTTTAATAACTTTGCTTTGTCTTCTCTTCGTTTTTGATATTTTATAAAAAAATGAAAGTACCATTCATCAGTCATTATTTGTTTTCCATTACATTTGCCAAAGTCTCCGCTACGCCGCCACGAGATTGAAATTTCGATATGGTTGGCAATATCGTCGTGGGCATTTGTTTCACCACAAAGATCTAAATAATTTATTATTTTATTACATATAATTTTTGGCCAATTTAGATCGGGTTAATTTTTTATTGGAAAATTTTGAAAAATTGACAATCCGAAGTCTGTAGAAAATGATTTAAGACAAAATGTATATCAAATCAATATATTGGGAGGGATGACTTTATATTTTGATAGGAACATTCCGATGGGAAGACATTAGACAGGAAAATATGAAAAATCACAAAAGTAAACTAACCGGAAAGGTTAGATTAAACTTTTCTCAGTGGTGGTAACATTAGCATATCAAGGTGAAACATTTGAAATGGAAATTATTTATAAAGTTAGTAGGTACATTTATTCCTATAGGGACAATAAATCGACATTTTTTAAGCAAATATATTGTCAAAAACAATAAAATATTAATATGAAGATAAAAAATTTGATCGATTGAAAAGTAAACGTACAAAATATTTCTCTGTAAAATACTTCAAAAATCATTTTCAGTACATTATAACTCCAATTATTATCCAAATCAATCAGGATCAACACTTGTTCAGATAATCAAATATAAGCTCATCTTACAGGAAAAAACTTCGAAAGTGATTAAAGTAACTGACAAGACTGAACTGATTCTAATGCTCGTTTCTGGTATTATAGTAACGTTCAGGGGCATTTTTCTATTGAAAGATTTAAATCGCCTGGCAAATGTGGTACATTTCAAAATAAAAATTAGAAGGCACTGTTAAGATTTTTTTCTCTATGAAGATAGATCTGTATCTGTGCCTGATTCGTGATGAATTGTTTGCAATGTAATTTTGCCTAAAAAAATTCAAAAAATGTTCTTCCCAAAGTGAACAATATAGTTGTAGTTTGCATAACAGGAGTTCTACTGTAACTGAAAAAGTTAACAGGTTAAACATACAAATACATTCATTTGATCACTTTGACAAATATTTATAAGATGTTTTCAAGAACCAACAATAAATGATAACATGATATGGCATAATTAAAATTCATTAAAAATTTGTAAATGTCACAAAATACGTTCCAACAAGAAAATGTTCAGTATATATCCACTATCAGACATCAAATATAATTATAATTCTATGATAAGGACCCAAAAAGAGGAGTAGCTGAAGAATCAACACTAATAATTGAAATGATTTTGATAATTTTATCAGCCATCAGAATTCTTCACCTATAAATTGTTTTCACTATGAAAAAGCTACTATGACATATTTTTTAAATAACATTTGTGAAGATCAAATCGTAAGGTGTATTTTATGAAATTCACCTATAAAGACAAGAAACTAGATCTACTAGACTTTATAAATCTTCAACTACTTTAGAAAACAAATTATCAACTAATAAATTCAGCACAGAACTGAAGGTAATTTGCAAATATGTTAATTAAATTCATTTATGAACTAAAATACTAAACTGATGATTACATACTTATTCAACATCCTGATAAAAAATTGATTCAACTTCAATTTTCGTTTACCCATTTCAATTATTTAAAGTAACTCTCAGAACACACCTTATTTAAATATTTATCCTCAAAAAAAGTTTACAAAAAAATGTATATTTGAAAGTTATTAGAAATTCAGCACCCGGTTTTTATATGCAAGACCCACACCATGGGAAAATATGTTCGCTTTGTTCTACCACCTATTATAAAAAAAATAATATAAACTGCACTTATTGCTCGGTAAGTGAGGATTGGATAAATTTTACAATGTAAAAAAGTGCAACTCCAAGACCAAAACACATTAAATGAGTCAGATATTTTTTTGGCAAAGATAACCCAGGAGCCAACAATATTCTCAAATAAGTCAAATTTGCTTGAGTGTAAGGAGGATACCTGGGACAAGATAGAGTCTCTCCAATTAAGCCCAAATTTTTATGCAGAACACCCTTTTTATGAGTGAATGTATCATAACTGTACTTCCCATGATAGTGTCCCATGCCGCTATTGCCAACACCACCAAAAGGAAGGGAGTGTACAGTTAAGTGCATAATAGTATCATTCACGGTAACTCCACCAGCAGGTGTATTCAACAAAATTTGCTCGATATCTCGTTTTCTGTTGGAAAAAATGTATAAAGCCAGTGGCTTCTCCCGACTATTTATGAATTTTATAGCATCATATGCATCTTCAATTGAGATTATTGGCAATATGGGACCAAAAATTTCCTCTTGCATGATTGGAGATGATGGATCAACATTTATCAGTATTGTTGGAGCAATGTATTTGTCAGCGAAATCAACTTCGCCTCCATGGGCCACCACATTCCCTTCTATCAAAGTGGAGAGTCTTTGAACATGTCTCTCATTCAATATCCGACCATAGTCTGGGCTGGATTTGGGATCCTCTCCAAAAAGTTCTTTCAAGGCTTTCTTACATGCGGTCACAAATTTGTCTTGGAGGCTTTTAGGACAAAGAAGATAATCTGGAGCTATACATGTCTGCCCGGCATTAACACATTTTCCCCAAATTATTCTTTTAGCAGAAATTTCTATATCTGCTGTTGAATCTAGGTAAACAGGACTTTTACCTCCCAATTCCAAAGTTGTTGGTGTTAAATGTTTAGCAGCAGCAGCTTGAATTATTTTCCCAACTGTTGTGGATCCAGTGTAGAAGATATAATCAAATTTCTCTTTCAACAATTCAGTTGTTTCTGGGATTCCACCCTCATAGACTTGAAAAGAATCAGCATCTAGATATTTTGAAATAGACTTCTCTATGAATCTTGATGTAGCAGGTGACAATTCTGATGGTTTAATAACTACACAGTTTCCAGCTGCGATAGCACCAATAACAGGAGATAAGGTGAGGAGAAGTGGGTAATTCCAAGCCCCCATAACAAGTACAACCCCAAAAGGATCATGTAAGATATAAACTGAATCTAGAATATTAGCAATTGTTGTAGGTGGTTTCTCTGGTTTTGACCACTCACGAATATGCATGAGTGCATACTCTATTTCACAAATGAGAAAGTTAACTTCCATCAACAATGATTCTATTTTGCACTTATGCAGGTCATCAGCAAGGGCTTGGGTGATTTCATCTTTATTTTCTTCCAATAAGCGTTTCAGAGCATTCAGCTGTTTGATTCTGTATCCAATTGGTTTAGTCTTTCCGCTATTGAATGTGTTCCTGAGCTCACTAACTAGTTCTGTAGGATTTTTATTTTTCGACATCTTTTACAGAGTCCTTTTTTGGAAACAGTTCAACAGAACATATAAACAATAATCACAGATTACAACAACTAATGTTCAAGATTCACTTATTCGTTTCCCTTTCAAAAATGAAAGAACATTGGCCAAAGTTCATAACCAGCTAAAACCGGTCAAAAAACTAGTTGAAAATTGAATAATTTCCACTCCAACTAGTCAAAGGTTACGATAGAATCCGATATTTTAATGTTCACAGTCCAATATGTCACAGAATAGTAAACAATTGTTTATTGGCCTTTTCATCACATTTTTTGTGCGCATGCGTCAGTATCAGCCATCTTTTTCGTACTGTTTTTTGTAAACAACCATGATAAAGAGCCCGCAACCCATGTTTTAAAAACTAAAATGTAAATTGAAGTTTATAAATTGTAAAAAAAGTGGAAAAAAAGTAGTAAGTCAAAATAATCAGAAAAAAAAATTTATACTCCACTATAATTATGTTATCTGTACGAAAAGGAACAACAAAACAGTGTTGTTATGGAGTATGTAAAAGCGATACACGATACAAATCATTCAAAACCAAAACATACTATTTTATAAATTTTCCAAAGCCTTGTCTTGAATATCGCAAAAAAATTATCAAATCGTCAAACAAATTACATATTAAAGCATGTGCAAAATGTGAATTACGGATGAAAAAATGTGGCAGGAGTGACGGAGGTTTTAAATCTATTGATGATGTTACCAAGGATACTTAGGTATATTTGCTCACTACATTCCATTGGAGAAGTGGTCCAACTGAACAAAACCCTTATCCTTTAAGCTATCAGGAATTTCAACATAGATGCATTATTCCTTATTGCATTTTTGATTGTAAATTTCATAAATTTCAAATATATTATGTTGTATTAAATATTTCCCTATAATAAAAATTACTAAACATATTCAATTCAGTATTAACATATTTGTCTAATTAATAATGTCATATGAACAGCCTCAAAATTTTATGGCTTGATTTATTTATTAGTTTCATAAGTAATACTCTTGTCAACTGAAATATATTTTCAATTACATCAAATAAATTGGCATTATTATTAAATAATAATAAAACTGTAAATAGTATTTTTTGTATATGTTATTAGATAGTAAACAAATGCTGATACCTAACCTCTCAATCAGCTCACTTTTTTCCGTTTTGCGAACGCCCATGACGTTTTAACCACCTTTTTAATTGTTCACAATTATGAGCCTCAACTGAATTATAAACAAGTGGAACAACATCAATGGTTTTTTCCAATAATTTATTTGTTTGTAGAGATAATATTCCTTGTCCAGCCATTGTTGATTAAAACAGTACGAATGTTTTGAATTACCGCCATTTCAATATGGCGGCTACGCTTGCGCTCGTCTTATGATGAAAAGGTCTGTTGAAAAGTCTTTCCTTTTCATATCTATTCATATTTCCTAATTTCATAAGTGTCAATGCGATTGAATCCACCATATACGCTGGTGTACCCAATGATCCATTTCGTCTTCAATTATTTTATTGTTATATATATAAACGGCCTATGTTGGATACCAGAAATCCAATATTCCACCTAATAAACGAAGCCACAAAAGAAATAATAAATATACATTAATGATGATCTGAAGAAAATATTGGCCTAATGTGGCAGTAAGCAAGTAAATTTATTGATATGTCAATCATGCATCAGCTTTGCTATCAGTGATATTGAAAATCATGACGAAAGTCATAGAACCATATCCATGAACATTCTGAGGGTTGTAATATATTGAACGATCATCAAATGGCTTTCGTTAACAAAGATCAAAAGGCAACCTTCTATCGTATGTCACTGATATTTGTAATAACGCAATCGAGAAATATGGAGAGTCAAGAGCTGTTGCGCTTGATATTTCTGAAACCTCTGACCATGTGTGGCATGAGGGTTTGCTGGCCAAACTTCGATACTATGGCTTGTCAGATCATTTTTGTGTATGGCTCTTCAGCTTCTTGATAGAACGTTCCCTACAAGTGGCCGTCGATGAATATTTCTCGAATACTTTAACTTACAACGCTGGTGTTTCCCAGGAATCCATATTGTCTCTTTTTATTGAATATGAATGACTTATAGGAAAAAATTAGGAATTCAATAAATTGATTTGCTGACGACAGTACACTTTTCTCGTCTTTCCATTTGGATTCCAGGATATCGGTTGCGGAAGTACATCTAAACCGGCAGCAGTAGGTTGCATTTCTTAATGAGGATCTAGAAGTGATTTTGAATTGGGGTGAAATAACCAGATTCAACTCAATGCCACAAAAACTCAACCATCGGTTTTATCCAAAAAGATAAATGTTTCCGAACCGGATATAATAAGGTCAGGACAGACAATCCTGCTTCGATAAATTTATTGGGGGTTGAAATGGACACAAACATGTCTTGGCATAATCATGTCGCTGAAGAGGCTGCTTCTCAAAAGCTTGGAACACTGTCCCGAATCAGAAAACTGCACCCACCTCAGCAGACCTTCAGACCTTCTTTGAATTATTGTTGGCATAAGCATACCCTGTAGCTACTGGATTCCATCCAAAAAAGAGCTATTCGCCTAATTGGAGACTCAAATGTCTGTTGCAACCTTGATAGTCTG
>WOGO01009794.1:0-10056 GCA_015342085.1 Leptinotarsa defecta | reverse complement strand
TCATGAGAAGATGGGAGAACAAACGCAATAAGCCCAAGAGGCTGCAGTGTTTCCTGGAGACTTGGACTAAATGGACAAGTCAGACAGCTCCCAAGGTACAAAAAAAAACCCTTCACTGAAGTGACACGTGTTAGTGGATTACTCTTCAGTGAGTATGAGGTGTGAAATTTTTTATTTACTTTGTAAAAGCTGATGTTTATGTGTAAATTGTTTTCAATACATCACTTATCCAAGCTATTTGAATCATGTTGTAACAGAGTAACATTGTCTAATGATTTCATTGGACTGAAAATTTCAATATCATCCGCGAACATTAAAATGTTTGAATTTTAAAAAGATTTAGTAATGTCATCAACAAAGATGTTGAACAAAAGAGGTGTATAATGAGACTCTTGAGGTACTCCCGACTGTATATGAATGATAGTTGACACAAAATCCTCTGTGTTGAAAATGACAAACACATCAAGTCCTTGGAAAGTAATCTAACTCTTCTCTTGCTTCCATTTCAAAAAGGTAAGCCTTTAAAATAGTTATCAAATTGGAAGAAATTCTTTTCCATGCAAATTTGTAAATGTTTCACAGTTCATTACTTTTTAAAAGTAAATTCTATTATTGGTAATAATAAGAGATACATATTAGGTATCATAACAGGTAGTTATAAATATAGGAGAATAGGCAGTAAAGTTCAATAATAACACAATAAGTAATACCCTCTTCTGATTACATTCATTTGATGACCTCTATTATCAAAGGTAATGGTTGGACCAGATACATGTAAAAGTTCAAAGTCAAAGATTTTATTGTTGTCATCTCCTGGTTAGCGAAACGCTTATCGAAAGCAGTATTTTTGTTCTGATGTGTTCATTACGTTATGTTAATATAGTTTGCATTCAAAGCCACTTGCAGTCACGATTATTAAAAGTGAACCTTTCATAAGCATGCAATTGAAACTATTCAAATAATTATGACACTCTAAGATTATCAACGAGGTTTGCTGAACTTTGAATTGAAAAATCTGTGATCAAGAGGTTTGTAATTTCTCAACTGAACATTATGCTCAATTTTATTTCTTTTAAACATGGGAATGTATAGTAATTATATACAATCCATAGTGCCTGTGCAGCTTTTGTGCAAGTGATATTATAACTTGATAGTCATCCACGTGCAATTTTTATGCATGGTTAAAAAGCTTATTTCATTAATCGCAAACAGGAACATAAGAAATGATATTTGTAAAATTGTTTAATCTTCAAAAACTGTTCTCATTTTTAATTTCATTGAACTTTATATGTATCACCAACAAATTGGTATTGTATTCTTCAGGACAACATTATCATCAAAACTAAAAACTAAAATATACTTCATGAAGTTTTTTGATGAACTAAATATGAATCTCGAAGTATAACATCAGGTTACTATATATAACCTAAAATTTCAGAAATACGTCTATTGCTACACTCGAGGAGATATGTTCCATTGAAACATATCAGATTTATGTTTTCATAAATTAAATGCCAAATATAACCCTGAGTACTGAATGCCAACAACTAAACTCCCAAAATGTCTTAACCTCAAAATGGGTTTTGGCTTTTTCATTTGGTGTCTATAGGGTTTTAGATTATTTACGTCCTCACGTTCGGGTTTGGATTCAGAGTTTTAAGATCAACCATGTCTCTAATATGAATTTACTCTTTATGAAGAAGTTTTTTAAAATTTACTATAGATGGCGCCAGCTTTTGACTATTCATACTACATATACTACATACTACTATTAGAAGTACTAATAGAGAAAGGAAGAAGGACGAACTAGATTCACAATTAAACGTATTGAATATTAACCCCCCAAAACAATCCATCCTCAAAAAATCTTGGTCCTGGGATAGTTTTTCTGTGTTCTCTTACCACCACCACCACCGTGCTCCTCTCCTATGGGATTGAGTGCTCGAAGATAGAAATCTCCCATGCGGTTCCTTGGCACTTCAGCGCGATTGTAACTTGACTTCTTTTGAAGTTAACCTTTATAACTGACGCTAATGTGTGTAATGTTTGCAAAGTGGCCTCTTGTGCCTTTCTGGTGATGAGTGTTTAGGTGTGCCTAAAGATTCAAATTATGTGTTTGTGGCTGAGTTTTGTGTTGTTATATCAAACGGCGACTGTTGGAGGCCTTTGGTTATGTTTCTTAGGCCTCTTGTGCATGTACTGTTTGCGGGTGTCTTTCCACCTTAAGGGCGACCTAATTACTGAACGCTGCACTGCTGTGATTATGTGGCGTCTTCTTTTGTGTTTTTGAAAAAAATCATTATCATTGGCTACCTCTACACTTCAAAGGTCACACTCAAAAATATTCTTAAAAAAAATCTTCACTAGCGAAGAACTGAGCATAGCATTTCTTAGTGGCACCATATGTAGGCCATTTGGAAATATTCTGTCGTTTCATTGTATTTGACAATGTCCACTGTCTCAAGAGATTAATACATATTATTTGTTGTAAAGCAAACCATTTTTTTTATGAGCACAACCAATAAATGAAAACCTCCCAACTCATATAAATGGCATACTGAGAGACCACATATTTAAAAAAAATAACAATTTGTTGTGATACATTTGAATGTAGAGTTCATGAACTCAATAATAAGAATGCTTTTGTGCATTTGTTTGAGACTGTTTCATTCCACACTCGATACTGACTTTTTGTTAACAGTGTACCATCCATTTTGATATAATTTTTGTACTTAGGAAATTGAGTAACCATATTAACCATACCTAATTTTAAAGGCAGTGTGGAGGAATTACGTTTATCACTGGAAATGGCCTGGAAACGGGCACAAATTGTTAAAAAACCGTTTCTGTGGTTTTTCCATCTTTATGTAATATATTCCACCTGATTAGTTTAGAAAATACTTAATGATTAGGTGATTGTGGCCATGATATATTTTTAAAGTATCACAAAGGTTCAGTATTTGGATGAAAGTATATTGTAAATATCTTATACATAATATTGTTAGTAAATATTTCTGTGGCTTCCACAAATATATCTAGTTAGATTTATTTATTTAATTATTGTATAAACATTCCAAAGTATCTTTATAACAAAACATTACCTAATACTCATACCGTGTGAATGATATTGTAACTATTCAAAATAGAATTTTTCAAAAGACTCCTTTTAATGTTTCATTTTAGAAAGATGCAATAAAACTGGTTGTTTTTTTCACTCCGTTCTTTCCCGTTAAATGGCTGCACTAAGATTTTTGCAGATCAGTTTAACCACATTCAATAAAGACATTTTAAAAAGGCTGTCACCTTAAAATATGCAAATTCTGTTTTCTATAAGAAGATATTTCACACTTCATTCAGTAAACTACTATCAGGTTCATTAATGGTAGATACAAATGAATGTTTCATTTCAACTTGCTGACGTTGATGATAGGTGGCGCCATTTTCTGACCACTACTTTGCATTCAGTATAAATGTTTATATTAAACATCACAAGATTAAACTTGTTAGTACCTATTGGTCCTTCTTGAGACCAACAATCAGCTAAAAGGGTAAGGGAGCTGGGCTCCAATCCCCAACGAAACGAAGGTGACGTTCCGAGTGAACTAGTTAGTTAGGGAAGCTATAGATTATGCTGTAGACGACCCCTCCCGATATAGAAGGCCCAACACTCTCTCGAATGAGGCCCTCATGTCCCCCGGTAACAGAAGAACACATTTTTCATCCATCCCACCCCAGCCAGGTAGGGGTACCCCAAGAAGGGCGGTACTGATGTCTGAGGACTTTCATAACGGAATCATCTCTTAGCCATGAACCATTTGTCCTCCTGACAAAAATCAGGGAGCTGGGTTCCAACCTGATTGAACTGAAGACGACTGGTTAGTGATCTAGATAGGAGGCAGCTTTTAGAAACAAAACTCAAACACTTAATCCTCAAAGCAGTCCTTTTAGGTTAGTTGGTTACTGCCCATATTACCATATGGGACAATTTGCGGTTATTTCAATAAACGATGCCATCTGTTGGTTCAATTATGTCCACCAGTTCTATGGAAGATGGCTTCTAAATGCGATTGACTGACTGTACCATAGGAAACACTTTTACCCTACATTTGTAAAACTTTCCCCAGATTCTTTAGTGATAGATGTAGGCAAACTAAAAAAAAAATCAAAGCTTTTTATGGAAACAAACTTTCCAAAATTTACGATAGATGTCGGCTTTATCCTACCGCAACTTTGTGATTAGAATTGATGTATATACGTTAGTGTGCTAATTGCAGAAGTGAAATTAAAATGTAAAACAATCTTCTCAGTAACATCTCTCTCATGTAACGCTTCATCTTCTGAAAATCTTCCTGCTGCGATGATTGGTATGTACCCCTCCCACCTTCCCATCTTAAATGAGATTAACTTATTATTTCAAACTGAACTTGCCACAGCTATCAGTAAATGGCGCCATCTGTTGGTTGTGATTAGTAATAATGTATATATACATCTTCACATACTACCTTAGTGTGCTAATTGCAGAAGTGAAATTAAAATGTAAAACAGTCTTCTCAGTAACATCTCTCTCATGTAACGCTTCATCTTCTGAAAATCTTCCTGCTGCGATGATTGGTATGTATCCCTCCCACCTTCCCATCTTAAAGGAGATTAACTTATTATTTCAAACTGAACTTGCCACAGCTATCAGTAAATGGCGCCATCTGTTGGTTGTGATTAGTAATAATGTATATATATATATATATATCTTCACATACTACCTTAGTGTGCTAATTGCGAAAGTGAAATTAAAATATAAAACAATCTTCTCAGTAACATCTCTCCCGTAAACGCTTCATATTCTGAAAATCTTCCTGCTAAGATGATTGGTGTGTACCCCTCCCATCTTAAAGGAGATTAACTTATTATTTCAAACTGAACTTGCCACAGCTATCAGTAAACGGCGCCATCTGTTGGTTGTGATTAGTATTAATGTATATATACATCTTCACATACTACCTTAGTGTGCTAATTGCGGAAGTGAAATTAAAATATAAAACAATCTTCTCAGTAACATCTCTCCCATAAACGCTTCATCTTCTGAAAATCTTCCTGCTGAGATGATTGGTATGTACCCCTCCCACCTTCACCATCTTAAAGGAGATTAACTTATTATTTCAAACTGAACTTGCCACAGCTATCAGTAAATGGTGCCATCTGTTGGTAAGTGATTAGTATTAATGTATATATACATCTTCACATACTACCTTAGTGTGCTAATTGCAGAAGTGAAATTAAAATGTGAAACAACCTTCTCAGTAACAACTATCCCATAAACACTTCATCTTCTAGAAAAGATCTTCCTGCTGAGATGATTGGTATGTACCCTTCCCACCTTCTCAGAGGAAAGTCATCCTCGTTTCGTTCAGGTTGGAGCCTGGCTCCCTTACCTTTTCAACGGATGTATCTCAGAGGTACAAATGGATCCCACCTTCCCACTGCACGTCGTCTTGAGTTCAATCAGGATGGAGCCCAGCTCCCCTACCCTTTCGGCTGGCTTTTGTCGAAGAAGGACAAATGGGTTCATGACTGAGGGGATGGCGGTATGAAATCCTCAGACATCAGTACCGCCCTTCACGGGATACCCCTACTTAGCTGGGGTGGGATGGATGAAAAAGCTATTCGTCCGTTGACGGGGGACATGAGGGGCTCATTCGACAGAGTGTCGGGGCCTTCTATATCGGGAGGGGTCGTCTACAGCATAGTCTATAGCTTCCCTAACTGCCACCTTCCCATCTTAAAAGAAAATAACTGATTATTTCAAACTGAACTTGCCACAGCTACTAATAAATGGCGCCACCTATTGGTTTTTGAGAACAGTTTTGCTCTGAAAATAGTTATGGCCAGCCTCTCTTCACACTGAATATTTCATTGCTATTTATAATTTGTGCCGCCACATGCAACCTTTTTGCAAACATTCTGTTATTGCATTCATATTGTTTCATGTCCACCTGTAATATCAACTAAACTTCCCAAAACGATTCTTACTCAGAATCAATAGGTTCTTGCGATTTTTTTTCTTTCTATAAACACATTATGAGAAATCAGCCATGTTTTCAATGAGTCATTACCTGGTTTCAAAAATTTTCAATTTGTCTTTTATGATAGCACAACTTATGACATTAAAAAACAATAAAACAATCTTAGGAAATTTGCTCAATTTTTTTATTAACCAAAATTTACAATGTTGATTATGTACTGAATAACATCAGTACGAATTGTTTATCTACAAAATCAATTAAATATATGGATAGATGACTGCGGCTCAGAATCATTTTGCTGACACTACATCATCATCATGTACTGAACTTTCAACTGCTCAATAAAAAAAACTCTGTTCAAATGATGAATACATATGCAGAAAAAGCAAGTGACAAAATTCCAAATATCAAATTTGCTTATCCTTTTCAATAGGTAGATGAAATATCCTCTTGGTTTTACTTTCTCACAAGTAATAATCAAGTGAAATCGTTTTATATCACCGAAAATGGCAGAAAAATTATAATTATTTTTGGTTTTTGCAGTCTTTTCAGATGGAATATAAATAATTAAAAATAAATGAAAATCACACCTAGTAGTACCAAAACATCCAAAACCCAGTTCCCCAGTTCGATGGTATGAAAAATAAACGAAAAACTGATGATATATATCTAAATTTCTTTCCATTTTCAATTCCTCCATTTTCAAATAATCAAAAAAGAACAGTGGCATATGTTCAGTTGATTGATTAAACGAGTTTGTATCACAGTCTTTTTGATATCATTTATCCTAGGAATAAATCGAATGTGCAACAGCATATTTCTCAGGATGGAGTCCATGATATTGTTCCGAGGTTTTGCAAAGAAATAAAATGAAAGTGAAAACCAAGTTTCATCAATACAGAACAAAAGCCGGAAAAACTCCAAAGCAACAGCTTTGTTTTTCATTTTGACAAAGTAATTATGGAGGTAACTTGTTTGATTATTATTTCATTTATAATCACCGTTTGTATTAATAGGACCCGGCATCCACAGGACAGAAAACAGAGTGGAATGAAAAATAAATTATGGCACAGAGAGAAATATGTGATAATGGAAACGAAAAAGCAAAAACAATGTTATAATAAATTGGAAAGGAATAATTGGAGAAGATGGAAGATCACGAGAAAGAAAACTATGAAGGAATAAGAGGTAATAATTTCAATTATAACAATATTATATTTTATGAATGTCGAATAAACAAAGAGGTATTTTGCATATGGCCTTTGGAAGAATGAAGCAAAAAAATCTGTCAAATAGATGTAGGAAAAAAAAATAAAAATACAACCAGTGATATATTAATTGCTAAAATATATGAAAAAGGACTTAAAATATTAGCCAAAGAAAAATTCAAAACAACAGAGACTACCAAACTGTTTTTAGCCCTACTCGACTTTTTAATCTGTCACTTAACTATAGTCGGCAGCTGACAGTGTCAACAATAGACAGTTGACAGTTTGAACTTTCGATTACAGCTGAAAGATAATTTGAACTATCGAGTACACATAATTGCCAATTCAAATTATCAATTGCAACAGAAAAAATTCTGTTATTCTTCAACTCCTTCGTAGAAAATTAAAACAGCCATATTTGAAATGAAGAGATGGCAAACACAATGGAAAAAGGAACCACTCACTTGTTAGTCCCTAAAACAGAATGGAGCAAAGGTCATTTAGGAGGAGAGACAGAAAAAAAATAACCAATGTTACGGTGATGTTTAACTGGAAAAGGAAACACAAAACACAAGGAGTGGATGGAAAAATTTGAAAATAATATGGTTATTTCAAAGGTCTAATGATCTTTTCGATGAAGATACTGACTGATGGTACTTTTTTGATAAACGAGAAAGTAATTGACTTAGAAGATAAAATGTGGTAATCTTATTCCCACTTGCAGGAGAAATTTGCTGCAGCACAACTGTAATTTTTTCAAAACTTGATTTTATAAACCATTTATGATTTATAATATAGTGTCAATATGAAGGACCAACGATAAAATTTATTTTTCGGACTCGCGCTAATTTCGAAATATTTCTGACCATACTTACATGTATTTGTTCTCTGATTACACCAATATGAAGTCAACATTTGACGCTCCCGTCTACATTTCAAAATAAGACCACTCAATAGTGGAATATATTGAAAAAAACGACTAAGCCAAGAAATAACTTCTGTTAATTAAAAATCATAAAATCCCTTTTTTTTGCTAGAGTATGCAACAAACATTCATTTACTCATTTTAAATGTTTTTACGATTTCATCGTAACCTGTAACATGTAACTAACTAACCTGTAACATATCCTAGCCAACGGTAAATTCAACATCATATATTGCAAATTGTTTGTGAAAAAATTTTTCTTTGCATTTTCTTTGCATTCGTTGAACTAGGTTGGATAAACAGGTCGTTTCACTAACCAGGTACATCCTATATGACAAAGAAACAGCTGTCACTTTCAACTTTTTGTTGGTCATATAATTTTTCCAACACAAAAGCGACATTGAGTTTCATAAATAATTATGGTAGGGGTGAGTGGGCCCATGATCAAAAGGTCGTGACTTCGTTTCTACCTCGACAAGAAATTTTTCTTGAGATAATTCATCTAGTTGCAGTTATGATGAACATGGCTGATGAACTGCGAATAGCTATGAAGCTCCTTAGGTGACTCGGGGAGTTATTAACATTGCCTACACAGAACACGAGGCTAATCACCAAAGCATTTGATGACCAAAAAAAATTATGAGGCAGTTTGCTGGAAGATACAATTTCAGGAAAACTGATCAGTTTGTATGAAAAAAAAAAGAGGTGAGTGAATAAAGGACTGCAGCACGAGATCTGAAAGTAGACCAGAGCGTCAAGTTTTAACTTCAGATTCATTACCAGTATTTTAGTTATAACTTTTTTCTCTCTTCCTAAACGACCTTTGTTCCATCCTGTTTTGGTAACCAACAAGTGAGTGGTTCCTTTTTTCATTATGTTTGCCATTTTATTTCAAATAGAGTTCATTTTCTACAAAGGTGCTGTAGAACGACAGAATTTTTTCTGTTACCACTGATAGAATTGTCAAATATATTTTTTTTAAAGTGAGAGCCGAAAAACCAAATTTTACCGGACTAATTCTTCCGTAACATTCAAATATTACTCCTATTAGCAAAAATCAGTTCCATATGACAAATGAATCAATAAGTACAACTCCCAGATCGACTTTCTGTTGGCGTGCCAGTAGTGTCAGCAAAAACTATTCGTCAAATCGACAGCACTATGAACACGCTAGTAGTGGAAATCCAAGAATACATTTTTAAAATCATGTCAACGTCACACAGAAATCCGTACGTTACCATTATCATCATCATCGAATCAAACGTTGCAATATGCAACGTTCCATATAAAATTTAAAAAACAGTGAGTAAAAAGCTCTCGATATTCAAAAGAAAGTCGATATTGCCCCACACTTTGTCTGGTAAGCTACTTTCCGCCGTGAATCGTAAATTGAAATAATTTACAGTAAATGTACAAATAAAAAAAGGAAAGGTAATATACACGTGGAGCAACGAATCATTACGCATGCGTCATAAAAATAAAATATGTGCCATAAAACACATACTTTTATATTGCATCCCTTTCTTCTAAAAGTGAAAAATAAATAACTTTTGCCTTCAATCAGAGATGGCTCTTATGCGGATGATGGCGTGAACTCGTAATATTGAAGGGAGATAGTTATGCAAACAAGTATGGATGGCGAAAGTTTAGAAAAAAAAAAGGGTAAATTTTCGTTATGTGGACACCCGGCGATTTTGAAAAAATTTTTGACTGTACTTAGGTATTTTGATGCGTAGATTACGAATCCGAAAGAAAAAAACGGCGCTCTCCCTTATTTACAAAGTTACGGCCCTTCAAAGTTCTGAAAAGGGCAACTTTTCAGCCTTCTTTTTCACAAAATAAACTATTTAAAAACACAAGCATTCATTCACTAGGTCACCTTTACACCTTATTCCTCCTTCTTTGA
>WOGO01009793.1:0-10057 GCA_015342085.1 Leptinotarsa defecta | reverse complement strand
GTATTTTTTCTCTAGAATTTCAAAATCTTTATCAACCTTTGCTAGACTAACATGTTACAACTGCATAATGAGATATTGGGATTCCTAAAATAAAGTCTACTCTACTACTCTCCAGGAATACACTTGATTAGATTTCTTTTTAAAGGTTATGTTGAAATTCCATCCAAACTTCAGTTGAACTATCAGCTGTTTCAATCAGAAATTTCAAATTAATCAGAAACCAATATCTACCAGACATGCGCGTTGACAACGATTTACAAACTGTTGGAAATCTGTTGGTGACTCAAAGTTGGAACGAACGTTTTTTCTACAGATTGAATATTAGCGACAAAGCTTACTAGTTGCAAGTTTATTGAATATAAATATATATCCCTAACAAGTGCAACTCCACTAGCTTAAAAGTTTTCGATTTTTTCATTATATAACATATGAAAAAACATGTTTAGTGCTAAAAATAAATGAAACCTTAATTTAAAAAACTAAACCCATCATTAATAATTTGGAGATGAAATCTGAGTACATGTCATAAGGCGACTAAAACTCATCAAAAATTCGTTTTTCAAAAAAAAACTGCTTAGAAGCAATTGACTACACCAAAGGTGTAGTAATGAATTTGTGGTAAAAATCTTGCAGTATTTTTCGTACTAATATACTTTGTTGAAGTTACCACAGATGTGAAGAGCCAGAGGAACTTTTTTCTTGCAGTTTATCCAATAAACTGAATCCTAAACTAGATTTCTGAAAACCTTTGGAGTTTGTATTTGATTTTGGAAAAAGAGAAAGCCGGTGAGCCACATTGTTTTCAGAAGAATGAAATGAGAAATGATTTTTCTAGCATATCAATTTGGATTTAGCTTGTTAGAGAATGAATAAAACACCTTCATTTCTGCACATCTACGGTAACTTTGAAAGAATTCGTTACTATGGAATACATCTATATTTTGAACTGAAAGTCAAAATTTCTGGAAAAATAAAAAATCTCTACTCCAGCCTCAACACCTAAGGGTGGATTCATGCATGACTGTAGACATTATATGTATACTTACTTATAATATATATGTGCACGATTTGTGCGTTTTTAGTTTTAAACAAATGAAAAAAATAAAAATGTTTTTCTGTTAACCAGCTGTCGCACCCCTACGAACGACAACCCTCAGAAGTCTCAAGATTTGAAACTTGCAATTCAAGACTTGAGGCTGATGCATGAATCCCTCCTAGTCTTAAATCAAAGGCATAGTAAACAAAAAGAAAATGATTATATTCACCAGGTTTTATTATTCTATGAAAAACATTTTGCGGCAAAACACCATCCTCCAAGTTGAAACAGGCAATAGCTATTTCTGCTGGATAATGTCGGTCTTCAGACGTACAATGGATAAATATATTGATATGTATAATAAAAATAAGTTCATCTGCGATCCTTCCATTTGAACTCGCCACTTTCCATATATAATTAATATCATTTTTCATCTGTTGAATTTTTGCCTGCTCTTCCCTCTCAATATTTTCTAATACTTCAATATCCAAACCATCGGAGGTAAATTTACCTCCACGCAAATTATTCTTAGCCATTAAAGCCATCTCTTCGTATGGTTTTCGTTGTTCCTTTGACATCCTCTGTAGAATAAAGTTTTTGTCATATTCATACATTCAAAATACCAAGAATCAAATTAGTATCCATTAATTCAAAAAATGAAATATTTCAACTTGTCAGTTGTGGTTGTGTGTACATAGAATTAACAGCTTTGTTTATTTTTCAGATATTTAGACGGGAAATAAAACCCCTTTTTACAGAAAAATCATACCAGATATACAAATTCAAACTGACCTAACCTAACAATTCAATATTAGTCAAGTAGGTACTAATAGTGAAAAATTTAGAGACAGTGATTTTTTCAAGTGGGAAAAGCTAATTTCTATGGGTTCACACTTGAAAAATTTCCTAGCCGCATGAGTTGTGATATTGGGTTGAAATATCCATAACTGGGGGTATGATTTGGTAATTCAAAAAAGCAAGTTTCTGAGTTGCTTTGACTAGGATTCTGAATAGCAAAGTAATTAAAAATCTGAACCGTTTAGATCACCTAGCAAGATTTTGTGTAGAAATAACAGATCTTTCAAAGTTCTATGTTCCTTTAAAGTGACTAGATTCAGAATAGTCGAGATTGTATTATATTCGAAACTACCCTACACAAATCCCAAGTTGTACGCACATATATGTAAACATCGATTCTGAACTGATTCTATTTCATTAACATGTACAGAATGATAAGACCATACAATTCATGCATTTCCTAGAATTGACCTAACATACGCAAGATATTATGTTTTCAATAAGTTTATATTCAGGTCAATAGAATTCTTACTAAAAAAATGCAGTAATTGTAGAGACTCACAAATTATAGAAATCATATTAGGAATGAAGGTCAGAGATGTGTCAAAGATAGCACCCAGTAATTGAATGTTTATTAAAAGAGTAAACTCGATGGCTACTTTCATGCTCATATTTAAAGTCATTCCATTATAATTACACTATAGCCACAACAAATGAAGATCTATCTGGAGTTCCATACAGTCATCAGAATTAACTATTTCCTTGTAAAGTTCAAGATCATCACATAACACTGGAGTATTTCATTAAATTTTATGTCATTAACGTACAAAGTGAATAATAATGAACCAAGATGCGATCCTTATGGTACTCCTGACACAACCCTTATGGGATGTGATGTGAAATTCTTTGAACACACAATTTCCTTTCCATTGAGTGTGTCAGATTATCTGTAAACCTAAAATTATCTAATTCACCTATCAACAGGTGGTGATTCAATCGGTCAAAGGCCTTTGTGGAATCCGGATAAATTGCATCAAATTGATGTCCAAACTCAAAGGCTGGTATTAATTCATGCTGATAAACTTATCAAACTGGTTAGCGTTGATTTAACGTTAGTGAAACCAAGTAGACGATCATCGATAAGGTATTTATAGTGGTAGTGTAGATGCTCCTCTAGGAGTTTCTCAAGCAACTTGGATATGGCAGACAATATAGAAATTCCACGAATCTCTCATTCTTAAATATAGTGTGATGTAACTAACAAGTAATTTTTTAGGAAAGCGAAGTTAAATATTATCTTGGATGTATTCCAACCTATTTTCGTTCTGCATAAATAAGATAAAAACCACCAGAAATATAGACATATAATTTTATTAGGCCAGATTATTTTTAAATGAAAATTTTTCAAATTTATTTCAGCTTCAGCTTTAATTTATTTCAATTATGTTCTTGACTTGTGTAAAACTCAATATTAAACAGCACCAACAAACTATTCGATTCTATTCATATAAATTCATAAAACCAGTCAGAAAAACGGCATTAACTTACACTATCAAAACAATATTCGAATAGCCTGTTTTAATAAATTATTACAAATCAAGACATTGAAAAAGTAAATGTTTAAAAATATTCACATCTAAACTTTAAAAAGCATAGTATGCAAAAGATGAATTCAATTATGGCTCAATATGTAACCATATTCCATGAAACATTTTACTATACTACTACTACCAACTATAGAAAAAATTTCCTCGAGTGAAAACAGAAGATGTATATTGAATATACTTATCTCAAATCAGTACTTTTCAACAGTTTGCTAATTTTTTTGTTTCATATGTAAAAACGGAAGATGTATATTGAATTTACTTATGTTGTGTGAAAGTATTTACTCAGTACTCTATTATAACAGTTTGCTTATTTTTTTATGCACACCATCAGTTGGGAAATATATACACTTTATAGAGACCAAATGTTGGCTTTTTCCAAAGTGGTTTACAGGATATATACTTGGGATGTTATGGTAGATTTCTCCGTGTCCGACTGCAAACTCAGGTAATTTGATATGCATTGACATCATTTAGCAATTCGCCTAGTGTGCCATGAAAGACCCATCCAGCCAAAGATCACTGATCAAACACCTGCATTCACGATAGTTAATATTGTACCTGCTATCCAATGTTTATGAATAATTGTATAGTTAGATAAATATACCCATTAAAAAGTGTGTGGAGATCGAAATCTCCGAATACTTACGTTCCAATGCGGACTGGCAGCCTCAGCTACCTCTTGCATATTTTTGAAATGCCTTCCTTGTCTATTTTTAAAGTCTTGCATGAAATGGAAGAAAGCATTTCCAGAAGTCTGTTTCTTCTTAGGAGGCATTATAATCGTAGTTAGTTTCACAAATAAGAAAAATCCTTTAATTGAATGAATTAATTGAAAGTGATAAGTGAATAGTCTCAAACTATATTCAGTTTCTCAAAAAAAATAGTAAGAAAAACTGAAAATAAAAAAAATTGGTCAAATACTAAAACCGCCAAACCACTTGGTACTCTTGACAGTAAAATCAGAAAATGCTTATTGAAGCTTGACAAAATACAAAATGGCCAAGGCCACATCAAAGAGTATTAAGAGCCGGCACTCCGGGTTTATAAGAATGAAGTAGTAAATTCCTCTTGAAATCCTTGAGTTACTGTCATTTCGCGTTCATTCCTGTAAATCCTAGTTTGGCTATTTTTTGACACCAATCAAAGTGAAGATATTTTGTTACATAACATGGCTCTGGTACAAAAGTCGTATTGTTTGAAATGAGAATACTCCCAGCTATTTTTGATTTGTGAAAACAAGATACTTATATAATGTTTGTTTTAGACGTTCTCAATTGACATTTTTCAACATCATCGATTGATGTAAAACTGACAGCAATTTGTAAAGCGATTGTGTTCCTGGTACAATCAACGATATCCAATGAAAAGTCCCTTTAGTAATTATTATTAAGCTACCAACTGTAATTGTACTCTGAAACGCTATTACTCTGTTTGCTCTACAATTTGTGGCCCGTTTCATTTACGTATTACGGAAGTTCTGAGGTTGACAACCCTGCCTGTGGATAGTAGAAATAGGAAACTTCGTATACACAAAAAAGTTTTGTCACAAATGAGGAAAATAGAGAAGTGGACCCTCAGAGTAATAATAAGACATAGAGTTGCCATGCCTGTACGGTGTCTATACCAATGCAATACATGTGTTTTGAAACGGGTATCATACTATCCTTTTCTGCACAACTTACGTGCGAGGTGGGGTGGCGGGTAATGAGAGAGAGTTTGTTTACATTTAAAGTAACTTGGACCATTAGACAGTGGCGGTTGGTTTAGTTGATTATCATAGGGATATTATACATTTATAAAATAAATCGTTTCAGGTAAAAACGTATTCTGTTCAAATAGTTCCTACAGGAAATTTGATTCATTAATGATTATGGAAATGAAGCTAGTTTTTCTACTACCTTCTAGATCATTATTTATTATAAAGTCAGACATAAATAAAAATCTAGTAGGTGATAGAAAAAGTGGCCCCATTTCCATAATCATTAATAATAAATCAGATTTCCTGTAGGAACAATTTGAACAGAATACATTTTCCCCTGAAATGATTTATTTTATAAATATATAATATCCCTCCGGTTATCAACTAAACCGACCGCCACTATTTTATGGTCCAACTTACTTCCCGTAAACAAACAAAGTTATACTGCCTTCAATGTAAGGATGGAAAAGGCCTCTCTATTGTCTTTTGTTACTCTGTTACCCTTTCGAAGTTCACTTTTGGGCATTATTTTCCTTCTAGTTTAAGTTGGGCACAATTGACAGTCCCCGAATAACAACACTGGTTTGACTGGTTACGGAATACTGTCCCATCACCAACCACTAATGAAATATCAGTGAAGTCGATTATGTTACAGCATAGGTAATATCAGCATGGTCACAGCTTAGGTTACCTATGCTGTGATTATGTTCAATCGTAACCACAGATTACAGAAACAAGTTAAATATCAGAATCACAGAATAATTAACAACTGAGTGTTCTGTGATCTATGATCGTAACTCACTTAAATTAGACATTTAGACAATGACTTTACTGTCATAACTTGAGGAAGCATTCTTCCCGAATCAATCTGAGATATATTATTACATAATTTAAAAAAAATCTGTTGTCTTCAAATCGTTACTTTCAGCACTTGACTCTAGTAACAAAGAGACTCAATTTCGCTATCAACCTAACGTCAACAATGGCAACAGGAAAAATTATATTGAGTAATTTGAAGAGGATCAGACATTTTTCTTCTTTGAAACGTAATTTTACTCTGGGAAAAATTATATTTACTCCAACTAGTATCTCTAAAGAAACGCCTGCATTACCAAACGTACCAGGTCTTTCTGAAGCCTGCCTCAAAGTAGTATTCTTGAAATAATTCAAACCACTCTTTTCATTTATTGCCTTATTTTTCAAGGTTCCCGCAGGTCCAGTAGGCCCTGGAGCTGCGAAGAATTCTGGATACAAAAATCCTGAATATTTCAGTTATGACAAGACCAGTTATTTTGAAGCCGAAATAGAAATGTTGAAATACAGATGCCCGCAGCCTTCTTCGGATACCCCTTACTATCCCAGTTCAAAATAAGGCATGGATGTCAGAATGATGTAAATAAAGCTTAGATATTAATTATAACCTGGTAACATTCCTTATTCATATTCCTATAAGGTTTTTCCAAATTGGGAGGTATTTATGTGGTACTTGGAAGGATTTATAAAATATTCAGGAATTTCAATGTTGAAATTTAGCAAACAGTTATCAATTAAATCATGATAATTGAGACTACACAAAACCATATATTTCCTATGCCTTGGCTGTAGTATTATACTTAGTATCTGTTTACATGTTGGTGTTGGGCCTGTTTGAAAGACAAGAATGGGTCCAAAGAGCATGGTAGTATTGGACCACTGGTGTACAAGAATACTGGCAAATCTAGCAGCTGCAATTTACTGAGAAAGTTTTTTTTAATCCTCCAGTAGTCGGATTTTTTGACACTCAATAGACTGGGTTCAATAATAGGTGAAATCAAAATTCACATGCAGTATGTATCTTAGTATGTTATTGCAACTTTAAATTGAAAGGGGTATATTATTAAAAAAAGTTTTTGGGTGATTGTCTCCTTCGAATGTTTATACCTCTTTACAAAAAAGTGTGGAAAAACTCCTAAGGAGAGAAGAAAGCAATTGCTTTCAAAATAAACTCTTTACAAAGATGTGTAGATCATGCATTGAAGTTACTTTCAGACACAAACTAGAAGAAAAGACCTCTCAAAACAACTACTTTTATATAATTACTTTTTCCTATTCAGTTTGTACTACAAATTTTCGTTATGGAATTGAATCGGACACCATTTGTATAATTCATTATGAAGTTGAACTAGATATACATTCATTCATAAGAAATCTACACAATATAGTATATTTAAGAGTTACAATACAAAATTTCACTTATGTTCTGTTATTCTCAAGGGTGGACTTCGACATTTCGTAATGAGACACTTGTCTTATTGCCTCATCAGTACCAATCTGAATGTGGAGATAACTTCCTTCCCTCAGAGGCTTGAAGGTTTTGCTATAGTTTTTAGAATATTAGTGAAGTTTTTTCCCAAAACCAGATTTCTTTTATTTTTTTTATTATCAATTCCGATAAGAGTGATAATCATTGTTCTGAGTTGTACTTTGCCAAGTTTCTAGAAGTAGCGATTATTTTGCAGACATCTTTTTATTATCGAAAACCGATTATCATAATCTAACATGTTTTTTGAAAACTCTACTCACAGTGAGAATAAAAAGTGACAAAACTATGAAAATTCTGTATTGCATTCTCTTTGTAATAAGTCAATCAAATGTGAGTGATCAACCTCTCAGTATATTAATTCATTTTTCATTTATAAAATTATACAGTACAGTTCACATGAAATAAACTAATAGAAATGTGAAGTTTAACAATGCGCGCGGATTGAAACGCGTGTAGTGTTTTTAGTTGTTCGACGTTTTGACTCTGAAGCCACTTTCAATAAGATATAACTACACTAAGGTCTCAATCTGCCTACTCCTGAGGTTGTGACACGCTTTAAGGGCTTTGTGACTTGACGCCGGGGTCTCACTCTGCCTACTCCCCAGGTCTCGTCCGTGCGTACGTGTACTTGAATGAAAAATGTGTAGATTCAACAGTTTTAAAGATAAGATGCTACATTTTTTTGTTTATCCCATATTAAATTATTTTATAATATAAATACTAGAGGCTTCTGTGTGTGACTTTGGAATGCTAAAAACCATCTCCTCTCATAATAGTGAGACATTTTTCCCAACCCATTAAAAATATTTCATGCAATTTGAGTAATCACAATACTATTATGAGCCAGGGTGTGAACTACTTATTTTGTTCTAGTAAATTGTGTGTCCCCGGAGTTATATGTCACTCACAATTCATTTACATTACTGCTCTGCAATTGAGATGACAAAGGATAATAAACTAATCTATATAAGCAAATAGTTCAAGGCCAAATATGTTGTCATTTATCACAACAGCTCAATTCTATTTATCTTCATCTTAATAAACAAATGAAATTCCAATAAAGCAGGAAATTGGTTGGGCGGAACTGATATATTAGTCATATAACTGTGGCAGCTGAGAGATTAACAGAACTGAAATAATAAAAATCTAAAACATGAATAATATGCTTATAAGTGTATTGGCATTCTTTTGTTATGTGCATTACTCAAATGCTCTTCAATGTAGAGATGAAGAGAACAATCCAGTAGACTGGTAAATATTAAAACAATTTTTTATTCGTTCATTATAATAATTTTTTCTCCTCTAACTGGCCCCCCTGAGGGACCAGAAAGTTGAAACCTATAGAGTTTAACAGTTCTTTCACTACTAGTTGGATGAACATTAACATTTGAGCACTCAAGAGAATAAATGGACAAACGAAAAAGTATATTACTGAGTAGGCAAAAAAGAATCACTGGGAGAAGTTACGATTTATTAAACACTCTGAAAAATAAGCTTCCACTAGAGCTTCATATTCCTTCCTTTCAGGTATGTACTCTATAAAATTCCAAAATTGAAACAACAAAATCTTTTAATCGAGCAGGGCTCTGCTTACATATATTTGGCTTCGAATCGTTATGGATCTTGGCAAATTTCAAATAAATCGATTAATAGTACCAATTCTATGATTGGAAATACACTGCAGAACTTATATTCTAGTAAGGTGAGTTTTATACAGTTTTGAAAAATTATTCGAAGCAAATAAGAGTACTTGGATCAAATTTATTGTTTTGACGTTCCTCTTATACCATTATAATTATTAAATTTGAGTATTATATTTTGGACTTCATATACCACTCTAACGTTTATGAAGAATACATTGTTTGATAACACAACACAACAAAGTTTTTGTTTCGGGGTTGAAATTAGATGATTTTAATGTATTTCCACGTATTAAAACCGAAAGTGTCCATAAAAATTATATATTAGCTGTTGTTTTCAAGATATAGTATCATTATATTATATATATGTATATTGAGTTTTCAACAAATGAAATATTTCATCACAAACAGTTGGTACACATGTTTGTTTACATAACACCCCTCTCATCAGCTGTTCTTAAGTAGTAAACATAACCTATGTGAGTTTGTCAATTGTACGCACGTGGTTGCTATTGAAATTATCGTGTGAAGTTGATTTTTAAATTAATTTAAGTGCTGATCTGAAATGCCTCGAAAGTGTGTGAATTCTGTCGATAGCTTTTGCTATATATGTGGTGAAATAACATTTAAGGCTCAGAAACGTAAAATGACACCTATCGTTAAGACAGCCTATGAACATTATTTTGGTGTGAAAGTTGGGGACCAAGATAAATCATGGGCTCCTCATATATGTTGTAATTCTTGTTCCGTCATATTGCGAGAGTGGCTGAAAAATAAAAACCGGGCAATGGCTTTTGCAGTACCTATGGTTTGGCGTGAGCCTACCAATCATACAGACGACTGTTATTTCTGCTTAACTCCTCCCATTAAGCAAGGTTTATCTATGAAGAAAAGAGGAACGGTTAAATACCCTAATCTCCCATCTGCTCTTCGGCCTGTACCACACTCAGACAATTTGCCAGTCCCTTCTCCACC
>WOGO01009792.1:0-10057 GCA_015342085.1 Leptinotarsa defecta | reverse complement strand
TATATATATGTATGTGTGTTTTCTTTGTATTTTTCAGAATGAGATATACTTCGCTGTTTTTTTTTACAAAAGTCAACTTTGGCCATATTTCAGTTTCTTAGGAAAACTAGACAGGTGATTTACTTTTCCATAAGTATAAAACATTCGTAACATTTTTTGAACAATTTTGTTTCGTTTTACTATATTTTCAGTCTTGAAAAGCATAATCAAAACTTTAAATGCCACTAGTTACGATATGAAGTTCTTTTCAAAAAGTGGTATCTTTTTGAAGCTACAGATAGTTCTAGGAAACATTTAAAACTTCGACTCAACTTATGATTCAACACCAGCGCTGTCTGGTATTGAATCATAAATGCGTTGTGTTTGGAATTTAGTTAACAACTACTTGCCTTGCAGTGAAAGACAGAGAGGCAGTCTCATCGGCGTTCGATTTCGAAGGTTGGTTTTTGAGTTTAAAGTTGATATTTGGAAAAATTCCGAGTCGAAATCAGAATTTACCAAAGTTATTATCATCGGAATATTGTTGAGCTAGGACTTCAAACCTGGAATTCACCAAACTTTCGGTTTTGAATTCAATTTATTTCAAAATTCTGACTTTCAAATTCGGAATTTAGTGGAGATCTAGTTGTTGGAGGATTTGTGATCCATTAACGACTTCGCAGTGAAATGATAGGTAAAAACTAAACAAAATATTTGCCTTAGAATCTAGTAGAAGGTAGGAATCATATTCAGTCCGGTCCTGTATCATCAGTTTTTATTCAATAAAAGTCTTACAACTACATTCCGGTTATAATTAACTAACTCCGTTAAGCATGATAGGGTAAACTACACCACATGTCAATCAGGGATAATGAACTGATCTTCTGGAAGGTTGGGGTTATAAGCCATTGTAAAAGAATACAATATTCGGTTATAAGTTTTCTTTATCCATGATACTAATTACATAATTTTCACAATATGATTTTAATTTCTATAATGTATAGTCAATTTCATTAGTTCGGTTTCCATTTTTTATGATGCACTGTTTGGAACCTTTGGTGTGGTAATGAATAATACTGGAGTTTTTTCCCAATACCAAATCGTTAATGATCTTCATGATCACTTGGTGATCGAAATACGTGTCGAGGTGTTAAAAATAATGATTTGGTGCAGTAATATTCGGTTTCCATTGTCTAATATGATATAAAAATGATTATAAATCCCTCAAAGAATCAATAAATTCAAAATGAAAAGCTGAAAATAACAATTATATTGAGCAAAAAATCCCTGAAATTAAGTTGCAATAAAATAAATAAAATAAAATACAAGCAACAATTAAGAATTGAACTAAAAAAAAATTAAAATTAAAAGATTTCAAGCCAAGTTACTTCGTGACGTTTCGATTGTTAGTGTCTACAATTTTCTTCGATCGATGACAAAAATAACAATTATATTGAAGAGAAACCTCGTGAAATTAAATTACAATAAAATAAATAAAATACAAGCAACAATTCAAAATTGAACAATAAAAACGAAATCAAAAGATTTCACACCAATTTACTTCACGTTTCGATTTTTAGTATCCACAATCGTCTTCGGGTGATGACAGCAATTTTCAATTGTTGCTTGTATTTTATTTTATTTAATTTACAGATCACGAATATTCCCTGGAATATCGAATATTGACACCATTAAACCGAAGGCCTTGTATTCGAATACAAGATTCGAAATGTGGGCGTGGAAGAGTAAAAGGCCATTGTAACTAATCTGAGATTATTCATCTCTCTTGCGTAGAAAATATACTTTACTGTAGGTATGTTTAATGTTCGGTATACAGCAATTACAAGTATCCTATGCACAGAGTAATTAATAACGTTAACAAGATTGCACCTTATAAATGCGCTAGCTTCGTGCAGCATTGTGTTCTATCGTTGCGGCAGAGAACACACGTACGACTAGTTGCGTTCGGGAGTTTGAAAAGTATTTTTCAGTTGTAGGTAGGAGGGCATTTTGATTGGGCGAATGAATAAATGACTCCGTGGAAATTGCTATTTGCACTAAAATAATACCTGATGTATACATTATTCGGAAGAATCTTGGACATGGATTCCATAATTTGATTGTTCTGGAGGAATACTTTGGATATGGCTAAAACTGAAATATCATTTATTTCGTTTATTAATTGCAATTTAGTACTTGTGATGCACTGTTTGGAACCTTCGGTGTAGTAATGATTATTACTGGAGTTTTCATTGTTCATTGATTTGGCTACGTTAATTGATGGTATATTCTCCCCATTCTCCTATTTTTCATTGATTTCAGTTGCTATTAAATTATTTCCCTCGGATAATTCTTTCATAGATAATCAGTGATAAGCTCTTTCTTCCCAAATGTATCTTCTCTTGTAGATTCGTTTGTAATAAATATAATAAATGGTAAGATTTTGTTATTCCTCGATTGGCTAGAAAATTTATCAGTCATATTTTACGGAATATTCTGAAGTTTTTAAATTAACCGGAATTGGACAACTGACAAACACTTTGCTTTAAATATTCAGTTTGTGGTTAGTATACATTTCTCATTTGTTAAGTTCTCACTTGCTTTGATTGCACATTTGAATGAAATAAAATATTTCATTTCAGAGAAAATCGATATTTTCAGAAAAATCAATAAATTACGTTAATCATTCTGTTTCAATAGATATGTGTACCCATTTTTGTTAAGGAGTGATTATTGATAAATTAAGCATAAACATCTACAGGCGCCTTTGAATGACATTCTTGGATACCCCTTATTTTCGAAAACCACTCTGAATGCAAGCAATTTTCTTTTTATTGAGCAGGTCTCAAGTCAATACCCTCTGAGTTTTTATCTCTTTAGCTTTTAATGACCGTCGAAGAAGTATCTCCCCATCTTAAAACTTTTATGAGCCAATTCATAAACCTATAACAACCTCGTGGTGAAAAGGGTTAAAGAAACAATTCAGAGAAGCACCAACATCTCATGTTAGTGTTTAAAATACGGGACCAGTATGTTATTATCTTGTAATTTTCTGCTGGTCGAGCTTGCCTACGTTTTATTACGAAAATGCTCCAAAAGATTGGAGTGGACGCGTTACGTATCATATTTTTAATTTAGTAATAAAATAAGAACGCGTGCAATTAATTTTGAAAGACTTTCCGCGATATTATTTCAGATAAGTGGCGAGTTCAGGTAGATTATGTGTAACAAGTTTTGTTTAAGGTGTTCTGATATGTGTTATATCCAATTTCACAGAACATGCCGTGGAACAAAGAAGTATGTAGTTATATTTCAAATATAAATGATTGAAAAAACTTTGGAAGAAGAAGACAAAATAATTTCTGCTTCAAAAAAAGTAATCCTGAAGTATTTGATATTTGTTGAAAACTGCGAACTATTTTCCAACCATGACAGTTTTCATTTGATAATGTATGTACCAATTTCAAAAAATAACTTAGTATCAAGAAAATGATCAAATTCGTAACAAATTCTTCTATATTCTTTCGAAGTTTTCCCCACCACAAAAAACAACAAGTCGAATTTATGAGACTGAATGATTAGGTTGATTACAGTCACTACAAATCCTAAAAAAACCACCTGACCTTTCATGTCCACATTTTATTTTAATATTCACACCCGGACCAAAATAAATAAACTAAAGAAATATAATCCAGCAGCGCAAGACCTGAATTTAATGTGGGCAATGTATATACATTTTGCGAGGCCCTCTAATGGTGCAAGAAGAAGTGTTTATAAAATAAAAAACAACTTTACATTGAATAATTTTTTATTCATTACTCAGCAAAATTTTTACTCATGTAATTTTTTGGAATATTTAACCACACAATTAAAAATGGAAAAAACGACTCAAAAGTAATAGAAAAACATCATGTCTAGGTAGCCGTATTAAAACTCCAGTCAAAGTCAATGACACTCCGGCTATTTACTCATTGAGCCCTAACACGTCACGTCTGCGTTGAGTTGCCGAGGAGTTGGTCCTTTGCAGACTGTTCTGGTTGCAGCATCAAGTCAAAGTAAAAATGTTACTGTATATACTCTTAAAAATATCGAATTATTGTTTCCATCAGTGTCTTCCTTCCAAAACTATGTAATACTATTATTCATTCCCACATCAAAAATACTTTAAAAAATGATAATATAGGAACACCATGCGAGACTGCGTCTGCCTGCGATACTATGACTGGCTTTCTGGTCTCTGACCGGGGATTCCTCGCGATAGCTGCTTGAAGCCAAGTACTGTGGGCCACCGCCCACGCCTTACACCGCCTCTGAGCGTATGTGGCTGCTGTAACTCTAGCTGTTGAAGATTTGCCTCATTTTGGCTTGCTTGCAAAAGAGGTTTCTTTGAAAAACAAGCTCCTTGGGAAAAACGTTTTGGCTTCCACTTCTCCAACTTTATAGAAACTTTCAAAGGAGTTCAAAATAAACACTTCAAAAATATATGCAGATCATAATCAAACTTCATATCCTACCTCTTTCATGTATCATACTGTGAAGACTTTTTCTGGATGATGACCTGATTCAATTCCATAAGGAATCTTTGGAATACAAGCTGAACAGGAATTGCGTTCATATGAAAGTAGTTGTTGCGGCACGACTTTTTCTTGCAGTTTGTGTCTGAAACAAACTCCTATGCATGATCTACACATTTTCATAAAGAGTTTATTTTAATGTTAATTTTATAGAGTATGAAAATGCTTGAGAAAGCTATTGTATAGCGAGACACGTGTTGCGGTTGTCGCAGTTTTGTATGCACAGTAGAGTGTAACTTGAATATGTTATGGATTTAGGTCTGCCATAAAGAGAAATTTGCCCAATCTCACAGTACTTCTACATGCGAACATGTCGAAAACGTTCGTATATATTTTCTTCGAATTAAGAAAATATATACGACAGACATTTCAGAAAATACTAGTGGATAAAAATGCAACTGAAGTAATGAAAGACAAAGAAGTAGTGAAAAAAAAATTTATTTCTTACCTAAGGGTAGTAAGTAAATACCTCCTGAAATTATGATACATTGCTGGAAAGTACTTAATATTTATTACATTTTTATATTTATATTATATTAGTATATTATCATTTTTATATGATGAAAACGATACAGATCAATAATGAATTAAATTTGGTTATGGATATTATAGAGTAGTGACCCATAAAATATTTTGGTATGCAGCGAATGTAACAGACGATGATTCCTAATCGATTTCTTGGATGATGAGATCGAAATTGGAAATTTCCGGACTATTAAAGTCCAAAATTTTATTATTTCTTCACCTTTGATAAATTAAAGAATTTATTATTTCATTGCGAGAACTTCATTGGAAATAATCTTCTATTGGTTGAATTCTCCCTTATATGGATATTATATGAAATTTGTCTTCAAATTCCCTGACTTACGAAATGGTTGAATTCTCCCTTATATGGATATTATATGAAATTTGTCTTCAAATTCCCTGACTTACGAAATAAAAGACAATCAGCAGTTATTTCAAAAATGGATTCCTATTTCATTGAAGGCGACGTAATCTCAGGACATCAAAATCGTTTTCAATCAGTAGTAATTTCCTTTTTCAGTTATGAAACGAAAAATTGTTGTAGGAATCTTGTTTAATCTTCAAACAATACAAAATAATCTTTTTTGAATTTGAACCTCCTTTTTAATCCTATACGGTTGGAAAAGCTCAGGATCTACCTTTCTCAGGATTATTTTATTTATTATTATTATTACGTAATTATTATTTTTATCACGAATAGAAATCAGTTTTTTTTAAATAGGTACTGATGAAAGCTCCTAACGAAATAACTGTAATTAAGCAGTTGCTCCAAAGATCTGAATTTCATCTGTCGAAGTGACGTAGTAACGTAGTAACGGAGTTACGTAGTAACGTAATGATTTTACCGAAGCTCTGCTTCGGTAAGGTCATGAAAATTTACTACAAAAGTTGGAACATCTTGGAGTAAATTGATAGGGGTATATTTTCAGAAAAGATAAGATTTGGTTTTCTACTTCTCCATCTTTATGTAAAAAAATGTGGAAATCTTCCAGAAATGAACTCTTCACAAAGATGTGTAGATAATGCAAAGAAGTAAATTTCAGACACGAAATTGAAATGAAAAGCCCTCTCTTGGAGTAGTGTTAGATTTACTCAAAGACTTGGGATTGTTAGTTGATGGGAGTCAGGAATGGTTCAAAAACTGATTTTTTACATAGTTTATTTGATAGTGCTTTGTTTGCTGAAGACATTGTCATTTTGTAACTATAAATCAGACTCATGGAACGAATTTGAAATATTAGCAGAGAAATGGCTAGAAATATAATTTGCTTTACTAGTGGTTACTTTTCCTTAAATTCAAATATTATGCTAAGTATAAAAAAGTCTCGATAATTACTATATGTGGGACTTACAACATCCGTAGTATTTGAGGATATCATCCGATTTTTCCATTATGAATTAGCTCATCGTCATATATATTGAATAAATTAAACCATAAATCCTGAGTTATAGAATCATTTGACGTAGATGTGCAGGAAATACTTAAATGGAACAGAAGTAGTACAAAAAGCAATACAAAAAATAATGTCTTTCAAATAACGGATAAGGTTTTAGACACCACGGATATTGGACAATTGGACAAACTACTGGAAGGAAATTGAAAATCAAAGACTACTGTATAGAAAATTAAAACGAAATGGAGGGACACTGCCCCTTAAACAAAAAATAGATGAGTCCATGAGTTTTTCTGCGTCCTTACAAGGACTTTTCCGTTCTCATTTGGTCACCCTCTATAAAACATAATAGACTTCCGATTCGATACTAACATTTAACAAACCTTTTATTGTAAGCAGATGTTGTAACCAATTTTCTCGGAAATAAAAAATCAAGAAAGAAACAGGTGTTCATTCATCGGCATAGAACGATGTAACGTAATGTAAAACGCTAGGTAATGTATGTAAAGTTCATCGAATCGGACCGGAAACAAAAAAGTATCAAACATTAATTAAGTACCCTTCACTCCGCATTAAATCCCACCTAACAATTGGCGACTTTAATCAATATTGAATCAATTAAGGCAATTAGCAGGAACGTTTAATTAAAAAATGCAATTTCGAAAAACGAATAGGCGTGCTTCCATTGTTCCAGCAGCGTAGTGTTTTGAATTAAATTTAACCAGAAGATGGTATCTGCCAAGTCGTGGGATCACACGGAAAATAAAACCAAAGCGAAAAAAAGGAGGGTAAATTAACAAGGTACTTTTGCGCACATCAAATGGTATCTTCAGTTCTTCGGAACACCATAACTGAACAGCGAGAGCAACGAGTCGCCTCATCACCAAAGCTGATTAGAAACTGAGAATTTAAATTTGCATTTACGAACATTTTTGTTCGACGAGAAGACGACAGCGTAGACATAGGCGTCGTTGATTATTCAAATTGTATCTTAGAAGTAGCTGGCGAATTGACACGGAAAAGATGCAAAAAATTACAGCTGAGACTGATACTGAGCTTTCCTCTTTCGAATTGATTAATATTTTTCTAGTAAAACGTATCAAGGTGCTAGAGTATGTACCTGATTTCTCAACAAAAATCTAATTCATAGCACGGCTCTGAATTGATTCAATGATTCCATTTCATTTCCAAATTACCGTCCTATAGTTTGGTTGTCCAAACTCCAGCACTTCGAAGATGAAGAATTTGATAGTAATTTGATAGTATTTGTCTCCAACGTATTTGTCTTATCATTTTGAAGGCCAAATTCTGCGTCTGTCTTCAAAATTGGAGAAAATCTACGATACTTGCAGTGTTTCTTTAGTTCGCTTTATTTTCAAACGTCCTCGACAGATCTCAAAGGGGTTTTGAAATGTGAAATATGTCAATGTTGTTGATTGACTGCTGAAACATTCGATGTAGGACAAGGTGTTCTCTGATATAAGTCTGTTGCTATTTCATTTCTATCCATTTCATTCTTCAAGACAGGTAGTCAAGTATGATTGGTTTCTAAGCAGCTGTTCAAAATGAGCTTCTCTCCAGATATAAAAATATACGCTGATTCTTTGAGCTTATGTCTCTTAGAGAATAATGTCAATTATTCTCTTCACAATATTCATTGTCTAGAAATGTATTCTGACAATTTTGACCCTGTTAATGGTCTATTTCTAATGTAATCTCACCCACTTTCAGTAGTCTTGAAGTCTCACCAATATAACGTTTACGTGAAGAACAAGGCATCGCTCCGTGTTCTGTATTTCTTATCCTCTTGAGGATTATTTTCACAACTTTTCGGCAGTCTCATTTGCCATCTTCTGGTGATATCTGGAGTTTTACAACTAGACTATATACATGTATATATATATATATATTTTTTTTTTTTCATGAATAAAATTAAGTAACATCATTGGGAATTTTCCATCATGTATTTCTTTTTTCAATTTGTTTAGTCAAACACGAATTTTCTGTGACATTTTGTTATAAATCAAACATAACTATATATTTCCATGAACATCAACTATTTGTTTTTCAAAATCGTTAAATAAAGTTATATTAATTTTGACAACTATTAAGTCAATTTAAATTCAATCATTTGACAAAATTTTTTTCACAAACCTTCTACAATTATTTTATACAGTGTTCTTATTTTTTATTTATTCATTTATATTATTTATTATTTTTTGTATTTAATAAGTATCGATATTAATCTTCTGTTAAAATTAAACCAAATTGTATTTCAGATACTTAGCCCTGAAGAAGCTTTAAAATAAAGCGAAAGCTTGGCAAATATAGTAAATAAAAACCGATTTTTCGAAAGCTTTTTCACATTATTTGACTGCTGAACACACGAAACCAAAGAAAAAACGAGCGATGCCTAGCATGGGTCAGACGATACGCAGTGAAAATAGAAAATCTCGCATTTGCAATAAAACCAACGTTCACATGGCGCTTGATTGAATGGGTTGAATTTCTGTGATACTCTCTGCGCATGTAAATTGTCAATAACTATATTTACAGTTATTGGATGATACCAGTTGAGAAATTTGAATTGTACTTCGAAAGAGTACTTATAGGAAATCAATAATAAGAATCTGAGAAACTAGTGAATAATGAGATGATAAATTAGGTTTTTAAAGATTCACAAGTTCAAAAAAAATTAATATGGATTTTTCTCTTACTCAACCCCCTTCCAATATAAATCCTTAAAAATAGAATCTTGCGCGAGTTGAGAATCAACGAGGTCTTATCTTTTAAAGTGCAATTTCCCGCACTAGTTTTCCCGCACATGCATCAAACCCAAAGTTGGTGCGATTTATATTTCATCTACTTGAACATTCCTATTCCGTCTTCGAATTATCGCAGTACGTCTCTGAACACAGCTATGGGGGTAATTAGCACACGCTGAGCTTATCTTTTCGAACTGCTACAACACAGGTAGGTTATTGTCGCTTTACGAGTCTGCCTACTGATTGCGAGTAGAATAATATTGCACATTATCTCTCAAATAGTTGGGATCAGATTGCTTACAAGTGCGTTCGATGTGTTGGTTGAATACGGTTCAATCTAATGAACACCGCAGAACCCAAATCGAGGAGTGGATGTGATAACGAGTCGCTAGGTACAGAGAAGACAACTTATTTGAACTAGATACGTTTTTGCAAAAGAAACGCACGTTTCTCTATAATTTTTAGTGTAATGACTCTATTTGTTAACAGTTATGCGTGGTGGTCATTACTATTAATACTTTTATACGTGTCGTTGGAAATCAGCAAATATATGGATGAATGAAAAACTGCAATGGACCGATGATGAAATGGCTCAGTAAGGTAGTCATCAAGAGTCGTGACTTTGTTGATCATTCATAATCCATTCCATGCCACAAAAATGGAATCTGGTTTTTCGTGATATTTTGCTGACTATATAAGGGCTTTCCATCTAGATATTTCGATCAAACTTATGATGCACTGTTTGGAACCTTTGGTGTAGTAATGAATATTACTGGAGTTTTTTTCCAACACCAAATCGTTATTTTTAACATCTCGACAC
>WOGO01009791.1:0-10058 GCA_015342085.1 Leptinotarsa defecta | reverse complement strand
CGGACATCTTCAATAATATAAGGAACGCTTTCGAAAGTAGACTGTATTATTGTATGGAACTAGATGGAGGTCATTTTGAACACTTTATCTGTTGATTGTGTTGCTATTGATATTACTTTTGTTGATTTCCTCAATAAAATGAGCGACAGCGAATTTTCTGGTTCTGCTTAAATAAAAAATCTGTTTATATCTGTTTAAATCTGTTTAAAATCTGTTTTTTCGTTAACCAGCTGTCACACCCCTACGAACGACACCCCTCAGAAGTCTAAACTTGTGCGAGCAAAGGATTAACGAGGTCTTACCTTTTAACGTGTGTTTCCTAACACGGTTTGGACGATAGCAAGTGAAAATCGATCGTTCAGACTGGGGCTTGAACCACCGACCAACACGGCAGTTAATTCGAGTGAGTGAACGAGCACTCACGTCGAACTGCCTGGCTACCGACCGTTCAACATTCAATTTCTCAATAACGAATGAACGAATTTCGAAAAAAATTACAGAAGTGATAGAAGGACAAAATACCTTTCAAATGATGTACCACTCGACCCCCCATGCCATTAAAAAATAGGGGGGGTAGTTGCTGACTGTGTTTTTTGAAATTTTCGATTACACGTCCGTTTTTGACTTACAGGGGGGTCAAGTTTTCGTTGGAACGCCCTGTATATGCTCAAGTTATATTGCATTTTGATATCAAAATGTTCTGTTAATAAATATAAGTTGCTCTAATAAATATCAATTTTCATTCGCGTAATTGAAACAGCTCCAGTTGACTACCTTTTAAATTCCATGTTCTCTTCTCTGTACCATGACCCCTTTTTTGCATCTCGTTATGCATAATCAGTTGCAGAATCGCTGTATCTCCTCTTCTAATATGAAATTTGACCTTTGAACAACTTTTTGATTTGTCATCAGACGCCTATATCGTTACAATAATCTGAGCTATGAATAACAGAACCTTCATGTTCGCATCGAATTCAATGTCATTCCGCCGGTTGTGTTGAACCGGTCAAAATAACTTTCTGTTATGGACGATCATCGAAGGTGTTACGAAAACGAATTTTATCTGAGACTTTTTCGACAAAAAATAAAATTGGGTACATATTATATGGAAAAGAAAGTATGTATGGAGACCATGAATGTATCTAAAGTCACTGGATTAACCGAGTAGATTTAACATTTTTTCATTCCGCAGATCTAAAATCTGAATAAGAGTTGATAAACTTGATCATCATTTTGGAATACATAATAAAAAGATTCTTCTTCAACACTTGAAAACATGCATAAATTAAAGGTTAGGATGAATTGGTGAGTGGTCTTTCAGGTCAGATGGTAAAGAGTACCACTCTGCCGAATTCTAAAAACCTGGTGCGGTCCCGAGCGGGGCAGGCACAAATTATATGCTCTGTTGTTTCATCGTTGATGAGGTAGTTGGATAGTCAGGGTGCAAGATTCCCAGCTTGATACCCGCGACAAATTTCCCATATGAGGGTTTTTGCACGTCAGCCACACCTGACGATGCCTTAGATTCAACCGTGCAGGGCTTTTTCGCCTCCGATTTTGGTGAATCATCACTTGAGTGCAAACGTTTGCTAACCTGCTTATAGAAGGTTTGTTCCTCCACCTGGGACATATTCTCAAGAATTTGGTGCAAGACGGTTTCATAAGGTACCCCGCTCTTGAGGAAACGACCAGGTTATTTCCTGGCCGCACCACCAAAACTTTTTTTAGGTTCAGTTATTGGATCAGGAGTTGGAGAGTTGAGAGGCTCTTGCTCCTGATCTAAATTTACAGGGAAGCCAGTTGGAGTCGTAAGCTCGACATCTATCTCCTCTGTAGACACAGCGTCAGAAAGAATTGTCAAGTTTACTCTGTCCATAAAAGTCCCCAAGTAGCTAGGGAAAGAAGGTCAATCACGGCAGAGCTCCGCATTACCGTGACAAGGCGATGCTACGACAAGAGGGCGCCCGGTATCACGAAGGTTCCGTAGAGACAGCTGATAAGCTCAGTGTCATTCATCCTTCCGGCACGGATACACAAACCTTAGGATTAAGCCATCGTTGTGATGCCATTCAGTTAGGGAATAACAGAACCACGAGTGATTCTGTCATTCCCGTATCAAGCGGGGCTACGTGGATGCAGGCATCCGATGGCCGGTTTGCTCAACCCCCACATCCCAAGCCAAAGCACTCGCCAATGGTTTCATCGTAGCCAAATATGGTTCTTAATATATCTTCTCTGTTTGAGCAATTCGAAATAAACAGCACTCATTCAAACAATCATTGTTCAAGAACTGGATTTAAAATAGCTGCCCACTATAAACTTCCAATTACGATGAATAGGTTACCCCAATTTCTGTTTCTTTCGGAAGATATAACTTGAACAACATTTTCTTTAAACCTCTGTGGAATATTAAAACTGACAACTCAGGAATATTACGATCTTAGTACTTATTACGTCACGAATTGGGGGTACACTGGGCTTGTTTGAATGTCTCACGTAATTTGATGATTTTCAGAAGGCATTTTTTGAAATGTTTCAAAATTTTCGGTATTTTTTCTTGCTTGAGTGATTTATGCATTAGCTGTTTTGTAACATCAATTAATATAGAGTTCCATACTTGATTAATTCGGGTGTCATTTTGAAGATATTTGCCATTCCTTTGATTTTTTTCATTTTCTTCCATTATATTTCCCATTTCTTAACCATTCCACAGCACTTTTTTCCTTCTTAACTTTCCAGAAATTTTTGAGTTTTTTCAGGTCATTTTACTTCATATCTTTTCTTTCGTTTTAGAATTTTCTCAAGTAATTTCCTTCCTTTTTCATACACTATTTTCATGTTTTATAATTCTTTTTTCAACCTTTTTTTTTCTTGATGTTATGTTGAAAAAATCATCAGATTATATTATTATAGGTTCATCAAATGACAACAAATCACTTGCAATGTTATAAGAAAAAAAGCCTCGAAAAAGAGGGGTTTTATTTTTAGATGCAGTCAGAAGATGTTTATCGGTTCTGAAGGACAATTTAGTAAATAGGTAAGCAGGTTTTCCAGCATATGTGACTTTATGGAATATAGTAGCAAGAGGCAGTGTCCGCCTAGCATCCATGTTGTTCAGTCACCCGAGTTTTTCGAATTAAAAGATACATGGTCACGTCCCCTTACGCCTGTGAAGTCTTTGCCTGTCGGATTTCAAAAGTCCTGGACCGTAAGCAGTATCTGCATAATTGTCATGAGATAGTAGTATTGCGTCGCAGAGTAAAATTAAATTTTTTTGTTTAATACTTGAGTATTTTAGTTTCCATAAGTACATCCCTTTTTAAGAATATAAGAAACATGTGTAGTGAATCGCAGAGAATTATCGAGATGAAGGCCCAATCTTTTTGTTACGTCTCTATTTGGTAATTGAACCCCATCAATGAAAATATTAATCAATTCGCTACACCGATTTTTTAGAGTTGGCTCTACAAAAGAGCATGACATAAAATTTAGTTGCGTGTACAGAGAGACAGTATTTACTTGATCCAGTTATCAGAGAGTGTAGATCATGACACATTTGATCGAGGGTAGTACTGAGTGAATTTGCGTCGAATTCTAAATACAACTGCACATCGTGAGCATTACGATGAAGAATGAAGAAGGCCCTGTGAAAATTGAAAAGTATACCTGTCGATACATCAGATTTAGCCATGCAATTCTATTTCGCCCCTGGTTTCAATGAATCATCGTTTGACCGTAAGTTTTGGTGAGCAACTCAGAGCAAGTTTGTTTCCTCTCCTGATGCAGATTCTGCTTTTGCTGCTAAAGCATTTGGTGTCAGGCAAATTCATAGGATATACTGCTCTTGAGGAGGTGCTTCCTGGTTGCACCATCCACCACCTATATTTGATAAGAGGATCAAGAGTTGTAGAACGGACAAGCTCTTGCTCTTGATCAAATGTTACAGAGAGGACCGCTAGATATGTTCAGTTGACATCGATCTTCTTGGCGGACTCAAGGTTGGCTCTTAAGGTTACTTCGTTGTCCATTAAGGGTTCCATGAGTAACTGAAGAAGGGAAGTCTATCACGACAAAGTCCCGCATTACCGTGACAAGGCTTTATACGACGAGTGGACGCCTTGGATCTCGAAGGTTCCGTTAGTGACACTAAGTGAGCTCTGAATCACACATCTTTTTCGTACTGTCATACACACCCGGTAGGTGTCACCCTTGCCAGGTGAGGCAAGAGTATTCTAATGTTGGACTTGGGGTTATGAAAATATCATTTATCCCACTAGTAATTTAAATAGATAAAATACAGTTTCTTTTCCATCTTGATATAAAGAAATATGTTTTTCCTTATATATTTATGAATTTCGCAACCGAGTGTAATTAGTACTATCTACGACAGCTTTCTTTGTGATTTCAAAAATATGATTTAAATAAATGAATAGTGATGCCAAGTTAATCTAGAATATTCAACGATATTGAAATTTGTATTTTACATACAAGGTAAATGATCAAATGAGACATTTACATAAAAAAGGCCAAAAAAGTATACACATGATGGTTTATAACCAATTGATAGATGGTTTAAACTATAACTAATGGATGAATGACGAAATACTCTTAACAACAATAATAACTCTTAGTGAGCGAAACAAGAACAATGGAAGAATACATATGCGTCATAAATAAAATAAGTACGCGATAAAACACAGCAATATTTTTTCGACAAGTGGAAAAAGTGGACAATACAGTTAACGTTTTTGTTCATTCAGAGAGAGATCTTGTTGTATTATTATCATCCTTTCTCAAAGTATTTTTCTATTTATCAGTAACTTGTCATACTGAACAATGTTGCCTATCAAAAAGAGCTATGAAATTATATAGCTAGTTATCTTGATGTTTCGAAAGCTAAGATCTGCCTTCGTCTTCAGAACTGGAAAAAATCTAAGTATTTTCTAAGGATAAAACACAAGCACTACAGGAAAATCCTTGAGGCGCTCTCAGAGCGGTGCCTGTGCGAAAGTAGCGATTCACATCTATTTTGAAAAACTTTCTCAGGAAGTTTATTTCACATAAATGCAGTTCTCCAAATGAAAGAGTTTTTAAACAGTGAAGTTCGAGGTGTACTGAGTTGAACCTCTAAACGATGAGCAGCCACAGTCCCTCGCGTATTTCTGATATCTACCTCTCTTTTTCGGTTTCGGTTTTCGGAATAAAGTAGATCCGAGGAATACCTCATGTATTTTTCAAATATTATTATCAATATCCACCTTTGTATTTAACTGAAACTACTCAAGTTATTTTCTGCTACTCCAACCCGGCCCAGGATGCCGTAGGATAGCTGAGACTGGACCAGTGCAAAATACAATATTTTGAGGCTTTTCATTTTCAAATAATCAACCAGATATCCGAATTTGCTTAGCAATCCCCTTAATCTGTTCTTTACGCTGGTAATACGCAAATCTCATCTTAGAGTGCCTATCTATAATGATTTCCACTATCATCGTATCTTTGTCTATTTCCAATGGTCCTTGTTTAGTCTCATCAACAAGTTCAAAAACATGAAAAATAGAGATGAAGGTCCTAAAAATATGAGTGATAGCTCATTCGATTCGGAATCACCTAAAGAAAAATGTTTTTGAAGGATATTGGTGTAGGTAAAAAATTGCAATTGTTATTAACAAAATAAGATAAAAAATGGTATTTAGTTTTTCATTAATAACTCAAAAAATATTAATATTTTAGCAATTTTGAAAAAAACCGTTCAAGAGGGGGAAATTTCTGATAAAAAAGTCTGGACTCCAAAACTCTATCTTCATTATTCATAATTTTAATTCGACGTTGAAAATAGGGTTCCGTGCTGCTGTTACGGCATAAGCGCGCTTCTGCTAAAGGGAGTTTCTCAAAAGAAATATTTTTTTATTGCATAAAATGTCATTTCAAAAATTTGAAAAAAATCTAGTATCTTCTTAACACTTGAATGAATCGGGTCCCGTAGAAAAAAAAGTTTTATCACCATTTTTCAAAAAGTTATTCAATTGTTAACTAACAAATTTTTTCACAATCTCCGTTGGCATAAATAATGGGATAAAAGGTATAAATAATTGGCCTATAAATTTTAAACTTCTTGGAGTCCTTTTGATATATATACTTCATACGATCCTGCAATAAAAGTTCATAAAAATTTATTAATTTGTTAATTATGATTTTCTATAACTTCTGCGAAATGAAATATCTAAAAATTGTTAATGAATATTTTTTTTTCAATTGATATTTAGCTGTCTGTTTTCACATTAAACAATGACAGTTATTAACATAGGATATGATTTTTTTACGTAATTTGTTTATTATATTGTTTTAAACATATAGAGAAATTCAATACTTTTGAAACTTTTTGTGCTATTGTGTTGTCTAAATATGCTTATGATTTAAAAATGTGTTTTTCTTAATTTCAATTTTTAATTGTTCAAAATCGATTTTTTTATATTTCGATTGTTTAAATATTTAGTTGAGAAATAATATTGCTTTTGAAAATCATAATTTACATTTTTGAATAGTTTGGCAAAAAAATGTTTATTTATTATTTAATTGTTTATCAGTTTAACAATTTGTTATAAACAATTATTAACCAACGTTATATTTTTTCTGATGCAGAAAAAAATTATAAAAACTGTATCGTATGATATTAGAAAGAATTATAATAAATAAAAAAAAATTATGACACTTTTTTATATATAGCTGTTTTCATAATTTTTTTCTGTTTCAGAAAAAAAATATAACGTTGATCAATATTTGTTTATAACAAATTGTTAAACTAATAAACAATTGAATAATGAATAATTTTTTTTTGCCAAACTATTTTTAAAAGTGTAAATTGTGATTTTCAAAAGCAAAATAATTTCTTAACTGATTATTTATCCAATCGAAATATAAAAAAATCGATTTTAAACAATTAAAAATTAAAATCAAGAACAATTTTTTTCTAAATCATAATTATCTCTAGACAACAAAATAGAAAAAGAAAATTTTTCAAATATAGTGAATTTCTCTTATTTGTTTGAAACAATTTAATAAACAAATAACGTGAAAAATTCATATTCTACGTTAATAACTGCCATTGTTTATTGTGAAAACAGACATAGATAAATATCAATAAAAAAAAATTATCAACAATTTTTAGATATTTCATTTCGCAATAGTTATAAAAAATCATAATTAACAAATTAATAAATTTTTATGAACTTTCATCGCAGGATCGTACGAAGTATATATATCAAAAGGGCTCCACGAAGTTTAAAATTTATAGGCCAATTATTTATACCTTTTATCCCACTATTTATGCCAACGGAGATTGGGAAAAAAATTGTTAGTTAACAATCGAATAACTTTTTGAAAAATGGTGATGAAACTTTTTTTTCTACTGTACTCGATTCATTCAAGTGTTAAGAAGATACTAGAATTTTTTCAAATTTTTGAAATGACATTTTATGTTATAAAAAATTATTTCTTTCGATAAACTCTCTTTAGCGGCAGCGCGCGCATGCCGTAACAGACGCGCGGAACCCTATTTTCAAAGTCAAATTAAAATTAATAATAATGGAGATAGAGTTTCGGGAATTGGGACCTTTCTATCGAAAATTTCTTCCTCTTTAACGAGCTTTTTTTAAAATTTCTTATATATTGATATTTTTTGAGTTATTAACGAAAAACTAAATACCATTTTTTCAATCTTATTTTGTTAATAACAATTGCAATTTATTACCTGCACCAAAATCCTTCAAAAACATTTTTCTACAGGTGATTCCGAATCGAATGAGCTATCGCTCATATTTTTAGGACTTTTATCTCTATTTTTCATGTTTTAATTATATTATATCTGTATTGTATTGTATCTGTAGATACAATTTTTATTGAGTTATAATCCATGCAGTGTCCTTCCTTAGAGACATATTCACTCAAAGCACACCTCTCCGGGTGCTCTCTCTTGTGTACTATGATTCTATTCTTTAGTATTCTGGATGTTTGTCCAATATATTCTATATGACACCTGCGATAAACTATACAGTAAACTACCTCCGAACAATTTGTATAGGGAGTTTTATCTTTTACACACACAAACAAATAAAATATTTTTACGAATATTTCACTACGCGATTTCATAATAATAAAACTTCAATATTTTTATTTTGAATATGTTGGGTTCTGCTTAATTTATGCAATATCGTTCTATCGACGTACTAGTTTTGTATCGCGAAGTAACAATCAATTTCCTCTGTACGAATAATAAGCAATACCTGTATTGGTAAACTTGACCTGATACTTATTTTTTTGCTGACTCGGATGTAGGGTAAAAGTGTTTTCCTGGGATTATACACACGATTATTCTTTACATAACTAATCGGTGAACATACTGGGTATAGCTATTCATTATTGATTGGGATAAGATTGCCTGATAGTGGATCGCAAAACGAATAAAATGGACAGTAATTCAGAAGAGGTATCTTTTAAGAGATCTGCTGTTATTAATGATCTATTTTTGGGTCTTCGATTTTTAGCATTGATCGAGTGTTATTGAGAAACCATAATATCTATAAGTTTAAATATTCGTTGCAGTTTAACGATAGATAATATTTTCATTTTTTATTGACATTTTGCTATAGTATGTAAAGAAATGAAAATTAACTGACACAAACATTGAAAAATAGTTTGTAGGTATACAGGTTTCAAATTCGATCCTCACCATTGGGATCTCGGAAACTATGAGAGATACGAAGATGGTTGAATTGGGAAAAAGTTGTGCATTTACCTGACTAACAATATGCCTTTAAGAAATTTCTGAAATTCCTAGTATATCAGGAGATATCCGAAGAAAACCGAAATTTCGGAAAATGATTTTTACTTTTGTCTGACTTTATTTTTCGAAGGAATCGATAGAAATAAATTGCCCCTCCACAATGCCACTTTTTCTCAGCTACATAATGGTGTTTTCAAATTCGCTATCTAAATTTTCGTTCTCCGGCCACCATCATCAACTTTACTTTTTCTTTTCTAATGTGCACTACATTGGATTCTTTCTGTTTTGAATAGAACCCGATTTTAGATTTTCAATGATGTATCATAAATTATCATTTTTTTTTATATGGCTTGACTTTTGATTTCTAACACTCAATGACATTTTGTTATTGTACAAGTCATTGAATATTTGGCAAAAAATGGCTATCACGGATGAAAAAAAAATTATACAAATTTATTACAAATAATATAGAAACAGTGCTAGGACATCGGAAATGTATTTAAACTTGTATCACGAAAGGCGACAACCACATCGAACTATGTTCAAGTCATTAGATCAGAATCTCAACAAGTTTGGTTCGTTTGAAAAGCCAATGAAAAAATACGGAGACAGAATTAACAATCAAAATTTGATAAATGAGTTGTGTATGAGGTAAATTAGACATTGTTCCCTTTTCAATGAAAATAGAACTTTGAACAACTAACAATAATTAACTAAAATGTAAAGACATAATTGTATCACAGAAAATGCCCAAAATGCTGGCCTTATCCATGATAACACAATTGTGGCCTTATTCGAATATTATTCACTGCACGATTAATTTCCTCCTCCTCAATCTTCCGAACTCTTTAACAATGTTTTGTTGAAGGTTCTCAATATTGTGATATTCCCTCTGACCATTAACTAAATTTTTCACCATAAGAATGTACCCCATAAGAATGTATCCATAACACTTAAATCTGGAGACCTTGAGATACATCGTCATAGATGCGAACTGAATTTATTGTTATTTTGTAGTTAGTACCTGCATTAAACGATTAAAGGGTAATAAACAACACTTATTTACAACAACAAAACACACAACATGTAGAAATCATAGTAAATGTTCAATATGTCTACCTGAGGCCCAATTAAATCATCCCCAATAACTCCGAGCCACACGTTAAGAGAAAACTGTTTTTGATGGTTAGTTTCGACAATAGCGTGAGGGTTTTCATCAGCCCATATGTGGTAATTATGAAAATTAATAATCTTGTCCCGAGAAAAACTACATTCG
>WOGO01009790.1:0-10058 GCA_015342085.1 Leptinotarsa defecta | reverse complement strand
TAAAACTAGAAACTAATGCAAGTTAACCCTATTTATGCTATATAGATATCCCATACAGGTAAACCATCCAGGCGTACCGCCCATGTACACAAATGTCTGGTACGGAAAGTATTTCTCCTATAAGATTATGAAGTGTTTCGAATCAGCCTTCTATTCTCCATATTCAGGAAACCGCAGTTTTTGTATTTTGTTTGTGTACCAATTATAGTTTAGTGAGATATATACACAGAGTTCGCATAATTAAAAGAGATAGAACAAGAAACTCACATAATATTATTTTTATTTTTCTTGAAAGATTGAATTTTAAAGAAGAGTGTGCTCGCTGTACCAAGGTATCATTAGTGCTGTGGTATGTTATGTGAAAACACAGAGGTGATAACAGTTGAATAGCTGATAAAACAATTTGATGATAGAGACACATAAAAATAGTTACTGCAATTTTTTTATCGAGATATATACGAATTATTTGTCGAACAAATACATCAGTTCCGATATAAAACACATTTTATTTCGGCACAAAAATCGAAAGTGATAAAAACAAGCAGCAGGAATTTTTTGTCAGATTCTTATCTGCTGGAATTAAAAACAAGATAAGGATTCGTTTCGAGCCAGCTAGAATTTATTTAATTTTGGCGAAGGGGAACCTTCGCCAAACGATGGAGGGGCGCCAAAAGAATTAACGTTAAAAAGGGATCAAGACCTAATCCTCATATCCTGCTCACTGATGTTGAGAAGGGATACGAGGATCAGGAACTGATCGGACTACTTCTCGAACAGAATCCCGAAATAAGGGAGGGGATATCGAGTCAGAGTGAAAGTGGAATGATAGTGAGGAAACGGAAAGAATGTAGAAGCAACAAATGGAAAGAGAACATAATAATGGAGGTGAATGCAGGCACATTCAGGAAATTCATGAAAATGGGTGTGGTCAGCCTGGACCTAATGGATATTCACGTTGAGGAGCATAACAGTGTTGCTGTGTGCTATAAGTGTTGTCACTTTAGGTACACAGCAAAGGTGTGTCAGCAGGAACCGGCATGCAATAAATGTGGAGGAATGCACGAGGGGAGAGAATGTAGGGACGATTAGGGACTCAGCTGTGTTAACTGCAGAAGAGTCGGAATGATCGCGATCGAACGCAGACACTCGGCACTAGATCCGAAGTGTCCAGTATATTTGAAAAGGGTGGGGCTGCAGCGGAGGAGAACAACTACGTTCCCGGTCCTTCAGATTAATGTGGGTAAAAGAAAAGAGGCTACCACACTGCTGCGGAGGATTGCTGAAGAGCGCAACGCCGCAGTAGTGTGCATACAAGAGCCGTGGGGAAGAAAACCGGCATTGGGAGGGATGGAGCAAGTATGATGGGGGGGAAGGATCCAAAGTACGTACTTGGGTTCGCTCCTCCATTGACAGCTTGGCCCTAAGGAATGCAAGGAGTATGAATGGAATCGGGATAATTGTAAGAAATGAGAGGAATAGTGTGAAGATAATGAACGGGTGGAAGGATAAATGCAAGGATAGATGAAATATGTAAGCTCTTTAATGAATGGGATGGTAGGAAGATATTAGTTGGAGACATAAATACTAAGAATGTTGCTTGGGGTGGCAACATCACGGATGTCAGGGGAGAGGACATTCTGGGTTGGGTAACCGAAAGAGGCTACTTAATCGAGAATGTCGGTGAGAGTCCGGCAACCTTCTCCAGTAACAGAGGGGAAAGCTGGGTCGATTTGACCATTAGTGGAAGTGTGCAGGTTGATGATTGAAAAGTGTGTATGGAGGAAACCCTGAGTGACCACTGCATGATTGAGTTTTATCTGATGGGGCTACCGAAGATAAGGAAAGTCATGGTGATGAATGTCAGAGGAGCCAACTGGTCTGAGATTGAGCGTTACGTATCGAGCTACAGACCAGGGAGGCTAGACACGAGTGAGGAGGTCGAAAGGGAAGCTGAGAAGCTTCAAGAGAGACTCAGGGAAGCAAGCATGAGGTATATACCTAAGAATGAAAAGACGATCGATCCGGAGAAAGAATAGAACGTGGAGTTGGAAAACTCACGGAGAAATGTAAGGAGACTGAGAAGAGAGGCACAAGGTACGAGGGAAGAGGAAGCAAGGATACGAAGGATGAATGAATATAGGAGAGAAAGGAATAGATATAAAAGAATGGTAGGGAATGCCAGAATTGAGTGGCTGAAGGAGAGGGGAGAACGGATCCAGGAGGAAAATCCATGGGACCGAGTCTACCGATTCCTCAGCGATGACAGAACCAGAGAAAACCGTCTTTTTCCGTGGGTGAGCTGCGGGCAGTGGCTGCTGCATGCTGAGACTATTTAACACCTGTCTGGGAAGAAGGTATTTCCCTGCGGTATAGAAGCGAACAGAAGTTGTATGGGTACCAAAGAAGGACGGAAGTCCCAGGCCCATCAGTTTACTGACAGGCATGGGGCGGATGTTGGACAGGCTTCTTAATGGTAGGATTCAAGTCTGGTGTGAAAGGGAGTTGAAATTCTTTCCAAACCAATATGGCTTTAGAGGAGGAATGGATACGGTAATGGCAGTAGAGAAAATGGTGAAAAGGATTGAAGAAAACAAGAGTGGAAGGAGACATAGTGTGGTTTTGGCATTTGACCTGTCCAATGCCTTTAACACCGCGTGGGCACCGGTGATTGAGAAATGCATGATACGAATGGGTATGCCGGAAAATGTAGGGAGGACGTGCATGAGTTTCATAGGGAAGAGAACAGTCAACTGTGGGGCGGTCTCTTACAACCACAAGGTTCAAGTCTGGGACCAACCCTATGGCTGATTGTGATGGAAGTATGGTTTGAACGAATAAGAAGCATGAAAGAGAGACAAGGCATAGGTACGATTGGGGTACAAGTGCAGGCCTATGCGGACGACCAGCTGGTTATCATTGAAGGTAGCTGTGCAGACAATATCGAGAGGAAATGGAATCTGGTCTGGAGTGAATGTAAGACATGGGAGGAGGAGATGTGTGTGGGATATAACGGAAGGAAAACAGAATGAATGTACATACAGGCAGACGGGATGAAATAATCCCGATCATAACAGTGAATGAGAGAGAGATTGAGGTCAGAATGAATGTCAAATAACTAGGAATTGTAGTGGACTCTGGACTACTGTTCATTGACCACTACAAGGAGGTAAGCAAAAAGCCTAGTACATTGGCGGGAAAAATGAGGAGATGGACCGGATGGAATATTGGATTGAAGAGAGAGTGTGTCAGAATAATTAATGAAAGGCTAGCGAAACCTGCAGCTATGTATGACGTGCAAGTGTGGGGGAGTAAAATGCATGCTAGTATAGTCAGGCCCAGAGGCCTTTTCTTATTGCCGCATGTGGGGCGTATAGGACGGCGCCGGCGGCCGCGCTCAGTGTGATCATGGGGATAGCCACACTTCATATAGAAGCTGGGGCTAGATACCATGAGTGGAGAATGAATGGGGAAAGGAAGACTGAGACAGATTGAAAGGTATAGATAAGATACTTTCCTGGATGCAAGGGGGGTTACTGGAGGAGACGCAGGACGAAGGGATGACTGAGGTATATGTGGATGCCGGAGCGAGGACGGACGAGGAAAGTATGGGCATTGGGTGGGCGTATGAAAGGAACCAGTGGGAATAGGCTCTAGGGAATGAGAGGTTTCCCATGCAGAACAGTGTGAATGAAGTGGAACTGATTGCGATAGAGAAGGTGATAGAAATGTGGGGCAAGAATGATAATGTTAGAGTGATTAGTGACTCCGCAATAACTGTGGAAAGGATGAAAGCGGTACGAGTGAAGGATAAAAGGGTTGCCAGGATACAGAGAATGATTGAGGTGAGGTATGAAAGGGGGGCACGGACCGAAATCGTATGGCGAAGAGGTCACCAACATGACAATCTAGGCAATGAAAAGGCCCACAAGGAGGCCGTGAAAGGAATATGTAGGGATAACATTTCATGGAATGTGAGAAAAATGAGTAGTATGAGTAAGTAGAGAAAGAGAATATAGGACTGGATCAAGGAAGAATGCAGCGAGAATGGGATAACGGCATGACTGGGCGACTGCTCTGCAGATTCTGTAGATACCGTTACAGATTCTTCAGATTCTGTAGAGCAGTCAGGTATGAGTCACTGGATCTGTCGAGGAAGGCAGTCCAGCTGTTCACGGGGCACGGTAACTTCCCGGGTACTTAGCTAGATTTAACCTGGCACAGGAGGCGCCGTGCTCATGTGGATGGGGGGAGCCTGAAACGGCAGAATGTGATAGAGAGATGTATGGACGGTGATAGAACTGGGTGGCGCGAATGGAAAGAACGGCTGGAACAAGAAAAGGTAGAAATGCAGCTGAGAGATAGGAATGGAAGGAGAGATGAATGAACACGCGTGGCGAATGAGTGGGCAGAGAGTATTGTGCGAGATGACAGGGACGGATGAGAGGCAAGCTACCAATGTTGCTGCTAAAGAAGTAATGATGACGATCTTCCTATTCTAGAAAACCCTTTGGAATAGACGCTATCTGACTTGCGAAACTCCGATAGCTAGTAAAATGAATTGTTAAACAGAGAGAATAAATATATGTGTGGATATCTGAATTATGATGTTACAATACTTCCTTTTGATATGGAACAATTTTGAATATTCATGTACATTACAAAGTATTTAGTTAAGTTTAATTTGCTATTTTGGAATCTGTAAAGAAATGTGAATTTTTGTTTGGTATTTAATAAAGTTATGGGTCTTCGATCCCCCCGTGATTTGGATGATCACGGGTCTCTTGGCAGTGGTGACGCTTTGATAGAGGGAAGATACCTAGCTGAAAGGCTTCCGAGCCAGGACTGAATAACAAAACACAATAGCTCTATACTTCAACTTAAGCAGAGCATTTGATATGCTCATTTTCCTGTTCTCGCCACCATCTATAGGTATGAATAATTTCTCCTACAGACCAAATCTGCAAAGACGCATAACTGAATTGAACGAATTTAAATTATCGAAATCATTCGGGTCAGAAACATGGCAAGCGTTTTATTGAACGAATGATATAGATAAAAAAACAGAGATTCTAATCAACAAAAATTGAATGCAATTGAAAATGCAATAACAGTATATTCCTTTGAAGATTACAAGAAGAGGAATGCATGGATAATAGCAGGTCTCATTAAGTCAGCTGAATAGAAATAAAAATGATATGATTCGCAGAGAAGGGATTCAGGTGATGCAAAGAAATATAGAGAATGTGATTTCTATATTGATAAATAGGATAAATTGATGATGCAAGCCAAAACAAACTATTTTTAAGGAAAAATTGAACAAAAATTAAACAGATAGTAAGTCAAGGTGGTAACGAATAGGCATGTTGGAGCAAAATGAAAAAACACATATGGAAAAAATAAAAGTTGAAGAAGAGATTGTTAGTGATAAAAATGAAATTGAATATAGAAAATAAATTTTGTCTAATTTCTACTTCTAGAAGAGCAAGTAGGAGCAACGGCAAGATTGAGCTCAAATTTGCTGGTAACACCTAGTAGTCATACCAAGGTAGGCGACACTTATCTCCTTTTGGTTCGGGGCCCCATTCGAGGCAAACTTACCACTCTCATGAATGTCAAAAGTCTAGAATTTTACGGGATATGTTCACGCGCCCACCACCGTATACAATGAGAGGGCAAAATTATAGGGTTGATCTGCAAACTTCCTGTCAATCTGCAAATCAATTCAATCAAGCTGAAAATCAAGCAGTCCACAGTGAAAACCAATTGATTAAATTATTCACTCAATTATTACAAGCAGTACCAAATGTAAATCACTTACCTAACCAAAATAATTCAAATTTCATTCAATCTGTTCAAATTCCTGAATCGTTCAAAAGGCTACCAGTGTTCGACAATAAGTCTATTCACCCTATGGAATTTCTGAAGCTATTGGAGTTTTGTGTGCACGCAGAAAATATTCCTTTTCAAAATTTAAAGTTTATCTTGGCCAGTCAATTGAAAGCTAAAGCTTTCTTGTGGAGTCTGACATATTTAGATTATTTTAGTAATTTCGAATTATTCAAGAGTGCGTTCATCGAGCAATTTGGTCTGATATTGTTCAATTAGGTGTAAAACTCGAATTGCAATCGACGAGATATAAGGAGGGATCATTTGTTAACCATTTCATGAAGCTAGTAGCGGAGGCTAAACTTCTACTCCCAACTTATTCGGAAACATTATTATTCAAAATAATTGCAAGGGGTTTACCGCCAAACATTTCATCGGTTTTAGTGGGTACAACATCCTTATCAAATGCTATGGATCGGTTACGACAAGCAGATTATTATTTTCGAGCAGAAATGCAAGACAACCAACAGTGCGTAATCTCAATCTCATCTACGTAAATGTAACTTTCCTGATATCAATTGAATTACACAAAGTGTTGTTCACCAATCAACACTCTAGTATGATCGGGGTGCATGTTGTAGCATAGGAAAGTATCCTATGCTATTTATCGCCATATGGTACTAGTAGACCGTCTGCGAAATAGTTATTTAGAATTCAGCGTTGGTGACGAAGGTTTTTGTTGTTTTCCTTTTTATTTGACCTTTTGTTTTTTATTTTGAACTTTATTTTGTGAATTTTGATGCCAGCACACCAAGCTGACAGCCCTTTGGGATAAAATTTTTTTGTTAAATATTGCAAAGCTAATTTTTCTTTCTGGTGTTAGGTAAGTGATAATTGTGTTCTTTAAAATGAATTAATTACTGAAATTAGTGAATTTTTAGTTTTTGGGGTCGTTATCGACAATCATAAATAAACTGAGGCATCCTGATTAACATTTACATTACCGAGAACCCATACCCTGTTACACTTTGGCAATTTTCGAACGTGCTAGGTAATCATATATTAAAATGTAAAATCATGTTAATCCTCAGCTTGCTCAAGTTTCACACAAACAATTTTTTCCTCCTAAAAAAATGGTTCAGAAAATATTCGAAATTATTATTTAGTCTACACGGGGCCCGTGCTCAAGGACCCAATCTTACAGGGACCCCGAATAGCTGCCGAAATTTTCTTATTAATCCACCGTAAGTGAGCACCAGCACTTATATTAGGTGTTGAAATGACTGTACTGTGAACAACTACACCGCAGTTGGTCATAAATTGCTATACTATAATTCAAAAATAGAAGGCTCTAAATTATCAGAAATGAGTGATGTTTTAACCCTAATCTATCTCTTGCAGTGGCGTACGGAAACTATACTAAACAGATGAGGAAATATGATAAAATCACCACCTTAACAAAAATGTTTTTGTTTTAATTTAGTGCCTACTATAGGATGTTGAGAACCAAGATGACGAATGGACAAAGAAAAAACTGATCGCAAAAAGCACGACAATTAGTCAGGGGTTTCAAAAAACAATATTTACTAGATTATGAAGAAACATTTGCACCTGTATCTAGGATTACCACATTCATATGGATGTGAAAACTACTTTCTTCAATGACAAATTGAAAGAGGATATTTATATGAAAGTTCCTGAAGGGGTTATAGCCGAGAGGGATAAAGTTTGTGAACTGAACAAATCTCTGTATGGCTTAAAACAATCCTCTAGGTTTTTTCTGATCGATTCGGCCGTTACTAGATGAAGATCCATAGTAATTTCAAAAACTACACCTCACGATTTGATTTTCACAAACTTTATTTTGAAAAATATATCACAACATGTTTCGCTAACACAGTAACTTTTTCAAGTGATTTATACTTCAAGTTGTTCTTATATTAATATGTATATACTACAGGTAACCATAATTGAAACTACCTCAAAAAAATTACCTAAACCTCTACCTATGGTACCTATTCAATTATTACCAATCCAATTATTACCTCAAATCTACATGAATAATAATTCTTTCTCGGTTTTTAAGAAAACAAGTTCAATAATGGTTATCTATTCAAATCCAGTTGGTCATTCATTAGAATGTTTGAATTTTTAAGTTTATTAATTTCCATTGCTTCCAAATGATTCAGTTTCAAACGTTTATTTTCTATGTGCATAATTTCGAACTCTTCATCAAAGATATGATTTTCTTCTAGACGATGATTTGAATATGTTGAATTTGTTTTATTATTTATATAGCTCGTATGATGATCCTGGATTCGATTCCTGAATGTCCTGCGCGTTTGACCAATATATACCTTAGGGCACGTTCCACACTTTAATTTATATACTCCAGATTTCTCGAATTTGGATGTTTTGTCTTTATTATTTTCAACTAACTTTCCCAACGTATTCCTTGTTCTATATGCAATTTTAATATCTCGTTTCCTCAAAAATGAAGCAACTTTTTCCGTTGGTTGTAATAAAGAACTTAATATTATCGAACAAATTGCGGTTAACAATGTGTTTAAAGCCGAATTTATAAACAAAATACTTGCCAAGAAAGTCTACGCAAAAGCGATTCGAGAGGTTTTTCCTATTGATAAGGTAGATAATCAAAATTATAGAGCTTTGAGATATTTTGAGATAGTAACGAGATAGTAAAATTGCATATAGAACAAGAAATACGTTGGGAAAGTTATTTGAAAATAATAAAGAGAAAACATCCAAATTCGAGAAATCAGGAGTATATAAATCAAAGTGTGGAATGTGTTCGGAGGTATATATTGGTCAAACGGGCAGGTCATTCAGGAATCAAATCCAGGAACATCATACCAGCTATGTAAATAAGAAAACAAATTCAACATATTCAAATCATCATCTTCTAGAAGAAAATTATATCTTAGATGAAGAGTTCCAAATTTTGCACATAGAAAATAAAGGTTCGAAACTGAATCATTTGGAAGCAATGGGAATTAATAAACTTGAAAATTCAAACATTCTAATGAATGACCAACTGGATTTGAATAGATCACCATTATTGAACCTGTTTTCTCAAAAACCGAGAAAGAATTATTATTCATGTAGATTTGAGGTAATATACTTTAGGTAATCAGAATTGAACAGGTACCTTAGGTAATTTTTTTGAGGTAGTTTCAATTATGGTTACCTGTAGTATATAAATATTAATGTAAGAACAACTTGAAGTATAAATCACTTGAAAAAGCTACTGTGCTAGCGAAACATGTGATATATTTTTCAAAATAAAGTTTGTGAAGATCAAATCGTGGGGTATAGTTTTTGAAAAATCCTCTAGGTGTTGGTTCTAATGAATATATTTCACATGGTGAACTTATCTCTTCTTTTCTTTTATTTCTTTTATTCGTTCATATTTGACCGGTAGAAAACAATATGTATCTTCAAAGAGCGGAAATAGGACATACAGGAATATCCATATGGTGTCCCACAAGGATCTATTTTGGGACCACTCTTATTCATCATATATATTAATGACCTTTTCTTTTACATGTACCCTCATGATATGTTGTCATATGCGGATGATGCTACCTATTTCTCATCCCAAAAAAATATTGATCGTCTCCATACCACCATCAACCAAATTGAAGACAAAGCTGAGATATGGTACAATTATAGTAAGCTTGAACTAAATAGACTGAAAACTCAGACCATTATCGTCTCCAGTCAAAATGATATACGAACTGGAAGTTCTGTAAATCTTTTGGGTTACAAAATTTAATATACAATTATTATTGATCATTTGAAATAAAACCTAACTGCTAGGTAGAATGAAATATTGGTGCTACAGAACATCACATAGCAACATATATATATAGAAAATTAATATTAAGTGAGTGAGTTAATCTTTAACTGTTTTCATAGTACTATTCATATAATCCTGTTATGAGTAAAAATAGTTTTTTAAAAGGAATGTTTTAACTCTCCTCTTGAATGATGGAGTACTGAGCTGAGTGAGGTCAACTGGTAAATGGTTGTACAACTTGAGGTCCAGTGAATTTCGTGTAGACATTTCTAGTTTATTCAGCGGTTGTCTCAGTTTATCTGCATTTCTAGTGGGATAATTATGATAGTCTGATTGGGTGGAGAATATACTTTTCTTTTTATGGATCTCTAACAAAGTGTTTAAAATAAATATACAAGGCAAAGGCAGAATT
>WOGO01009788.1:0-10059 GCA_015342085.1 Leptinotarsa defecta | reverse complement strand
ATTACGGAAGATACGGGGGTGTTTCCATAAGAAGTGAGACAACTTTTGATTTTTCAGGACTGAAATTTTTTCAGGCAAAAAGTGTAATCGTAGTGAGTTGGTAGTCCTGATCACGAATTTGAAGGAATTTTGAGCCTATTTTGCCCCCTAATATGTTTTACCGTAAAAATGGGGTGTTCCGTCGCTAGTGGCGGACAGTGTATATCACTTTGGCCAACCCCATTCAGGTGGGGAGTGAGAGTTTCATCGTTCCACCTCGAATATTACGGAAGATACGGGGGTGTTTCCATAAGAAGTTTGACAAATTTGGATTTTTCCAGACTGAAATTTTTCAGGAAAAAAGTGTAATCGTAGTGAGTTGGTAGTTCTGATGACGAATCTGAAGGAATTTTGAGCCTATTTTGCCCCCTAATATGTTTTACCGTAAAAATGGGGTGTTCCATCGCTAGTGGCAGACAGTGTATATCACTTTGGCCAACCCCATTCAGGTGGGAGGTGAATTTTGAGCATTTCCATCAGTCCAGAGAGTTTCATCGTTCTACCTCGAATATTACGGAAAATACGGGGGTGTTTCCATGAGAAGTGAGACACACTGTATATTGATCAACAAAGCATTTAGCCAAGCTAGCGTAGAGATACGCAACATATGGAAACCTATAATCAAGCGGAACACGATCAACTCCCGACAAACGGTCATCTTCCGCTAAAGCCAAAGAAGTGGAGAGAGGAAAGAGAGGATAGATGAAAGCACTCAAATGACCTATAGTCAGATCTCGGAGGAATAAGTCCAGTCATCACCTAAAACTTCTTCAAGTAACTTGGCTTGGAATCTTTCAATTTTCAATTCTTGTTAATAATTTTTAATTTTCATTTCTTGTTAATAATTCAATTTTTAATTGTTGCTTGTATTTTATTTCATTTTAATTTCAGTTTTTTGCTCAATATAACAGTTATTTTTTAGCTAATCTTTTTAATTTTTATAGATTTGTTTCAGATATTTCAAATCAATTTATATCATGGAAGTCCGAACTAATGAAATATGCCACGAAACATTGTCAAAAAAAGGCTAACTGATTGTGGGTGATTCTTTTTTCAGTCCACATAAAAAAGTAAAATTGGTAATGGTTTCTAGATGAAATGCCAGAATAAAAATATAAACACCGTCATGGACAACTTGAAAAGCAGCAATGAAAAAGTGTTTTTTGTTACATCCTTGAATAATGTCAGAGAAACTTTGAAGATTGCTAGATTTCTGGTTGTTTCTGATATTTCTGGAAGTAATAGGAATGTACAAAATTTTACAATGTCATTTAAATGAGCTCCGAAGTTTTATACTACTCACCGTTAATTTGCCTACATATTTGTGCAGCTAAATGTAATATCTCGACATTTTTGGCTTTGGAACTATGTACAGATGTCCTAAGATTTTCTATCAAATCGTTAAGCGATCTCAGCTGGGGCGAGCAAGCAGACATCCTGCTAGCGAACGCATTTTTATCTGGAATATTCAGTTTCCTATATCTCAAATAATACTCATTCAGCCTCTCAAAATTGTCTACGTTAGACCTCTCCTGTGGCCTAGTGGCGCCAATACCTTCAGCTATAGTCGCCATTTCATTGATTCCTATGTTGAAAAACACTGGTGTAACATGAAATGATAGTGTCTGTCTAGTGGGAATCAAGCTGTACACTGTGTCAGGAACCGGAAGAGAAACTGTGAGGGAATTTCTCGTTCCACTGACTTTAGGATTCGGATGCGGTTCGGTGGCTGGGCTAGGGCTCCTCACCAGAATGAATAATACTGTCCTCAAATCTTCAATCGCTACGGACATGTCGCCCCACATGTCAATCTCGTTTCCGTAGTAGCTCAGCAGACCTTCGAAAGAAGCCAAAGGTCCCAGAGCGTTCAACATAGCCACAAATGCTGGATCTGGTTTGTGACACCATAGACGGGTCATCAAACCCGCCACCAAAGATGTCAACTGAAAAGATTAAAAAACGTTAACATTAGGATTAAATAGGTAATTTTTGGGTCACTGAATTCCTCGCAAAATTCGAGAAAAAAAGCGTGATAGAAAAAAGATATCTAATATCATAACATTAAAGTAATAATGCGTCAACAACGATTTACAAATGTAACTTAAATTAGGGATAAATTGAAATTTCAACTTCAAGTAATTTTAACCTTAGATATATGTGACTGAATGCTGGAAAATTACATGTCTCGAGTTTCAAACAGAATAATTGTATATCGTTAATTTCTTGGTATAAAAATGTCGTTCTTGCTAGAAAATATTCAGAAAAATCCTGGAAATTCGATACGAATGATGTACACCACCTCGTCAGAGAAGGTAGGGAACGTGTGTGGTGGAGCGCGATTCGATATACCTTCGCGAGACCCTCGAGCCACCACGCCAGGCTAGCAGCAGAGGAACGAGCCGAAGCCGAACAGCCGAAACTTACCGAGCCACACCGAGAATGGCCGACAGGACTCGGAAGAAGCGAGAGTAACCAAGTTGACTGCAGCTTATGCCGACCGACCGAGTGAGCCACCAGAGGGAGCCACCAGAGCTACAAAAGTACGTAGCTAATTATAGTAATTGCCTGTCCGCCGCCGTCCGAGATCGTGTCGGGAGAGTGTCTAGCCGTTCACTAGTATCGTTAGCTCTAAAGTTTTCCGATCCTTCGTGGTTATCGTCATTTGGATCATCTCTGCGAAACTTCTTTCCGCGCCTCCGGTCCTTTGTGGTATTCACCACGTGGACTACCCTTACACCACGCTTCTCTTCTTGCATTTGCCGATCCTTTTTTGTTATTTGCCACTTGGAGCATCTGTTCGAAATAGCTCTCCCCGTTTCACGCCCTCTGTGGTACTAGTCACTTGACTACCTTTTCTTCACGCGTCTCCTCTTACGTTTTCCGATGCTTTGTGGTTTTCGCCACTTGGATCAACTGTTTGAAACTGCTTTCTGCGTTTCTGAACCTTTGTGGTATTCGCCATTTGGGCTACCTTGTCTCCAGCGTTTCCTCTTTCAATTTCCGGTCTTTTGTGGTGTTCGAAAGTTGGACTATCTTCTCGAAGCTACTCTCCGCGTTTTCGGTCCGTTGCAGTATTCGCCTCTTGGACTATCCTTTTCGTGTTTACCGGTACTCTTGTCAGCTATTGTCGTCGCTCTCGAAACTTCGGGATCGCGCGTGCGGAATCCAAAAGGTCATCCGGGGTTGAAGAATATAGCTCAAGTAGGTGAGGGACAGGCACTATTTTTGTGGTGAATTGCACAAAGCTTCTAATACCCGCTTGCTTCATTAATTGTGGTTTTGATTTCATTCAAACCCCTTTCTCGCTACCAATTTTGTCCAGTTCACACAGACCACTGGATTACCGTTTCTTCACTGTAGCTGCCCGGTGTAGTGGTTCTTTGTGCCACTTGGAATTCACAAGGCTGGCGCCTGAGATTCCGTCAAAGGGTGTCAAATACCGAGCTGACGCAACAAAGGATGTTACAGTCGTTTACTTATCAGGCATTGTTCTCAATATACAATGAAAAATAGTTAAATATGAACATTATAATTAATCAGTTGACAAGTGTGAGAAATTCACAAGAAATATAGGATTATCTATTAGCTTACTAGTGTAACTCTGTTTTATTGTATTCTACTATACTTTAATGTACTTTATTGTATTTTGTTAGCTCATATGTTCTGTCTGAAGTTTGGTTTATATATTTTTTGTTTTAGTGTTCACAGGCTCGACTATTCCTATTGAATTTTATTTTTGAAAAATAAAATAACTACATTATTATAATCACCAATACGGGAATATATCTATCCCACCTCTTTTCTTCAAATACTGGCAACTTACTCTCTATTTCAATAATACCCAATATGTTATTATCACGAATATGCTACCAAGCCGTTTCATACTATTTCAAGTGAATATAAATATTTAGGAGTTGTCATATTGAAACGCCTTAGTACTTACTGCCTGAGAAAAACAAACATCACGCCTGTATCTCACATTGCATACTCTTTGTGCCGCTTTAGGATCCTCCTGCACTCTGAATACAGAGTGTGTCAACCTGGCTGTTTTCAGGAGTCCATCCATTGCTTGCCTCAACTTCCTCATACTCGGTCTCAACTCGGCAGACCAGTCGCTTATTTTGTTCAAATCTAAGCCATCGGTGAATTTGTTACCTGAAATGTTAATGGACTAAAATTGAAAATTTTAGGTGAAGAATTAAGTATAAGACTGAGTATAAAAACTTGGGTTCACTCCTAGACACCTCACTTTCATTTCACCCCCACACGTCAGCCATTGTTAATAAGTCTCTCAAAATGCTAGGCTTCCTAAGAAGATGCATCTCAGATTTCATTGATATCAAATGCTTAAAAATTCTGTACTGCTCCCTGGCAAGATCATATCTTGAATACATATCTTCTGTATGGAACCCTTCTTATGCAAGTCACATCCATATATTAGAACAAGTTCAGGGAAAATTCCTAACATTGATTGCGTTTAAATCCAGAATTACTCTTGAGAACTACATATATAACTATCCTCAACTACATTCTCTCAAAGATCTTGAAGCGCTTCGAAACAGAAGGGATACTAAAGAAGATATTTTTTTTAAATAATTAATGTCCACTGTCCTTCATTGCTATCCAAGATCGAACTTTCAGCCTCTCCTAAATTTACTAGAAATACAACATTTTCTCAACCACATTGTGGAACAAATCAGTATATTCATTCCATTACACCACGAACTATGAGAGGGGCAAACGAAACGGACCTCGATTCAGGGCTTTTAATCTAGTGACATATTATCATATGTACATATAAAATTAATTTAAGACTAGTAGATATGCCAATAGGCTCATTCAGGCTAATTTAGTTTTATATTGAAAATTATATATTATAAAAGTAAATCATCTCCCAAGTATCCCACAAAATTTTCCGGTTTATATGTCAATTAACAACTGAGCAAAAGCAATTGAAAATGTGAGATCGCCCGCGGTACATCTTGACGTCACACCAGGCAAACGAGCTTCGATCGGTGGCAACCGGGCCTTTAGTTGGAGATTATGAATCGCTGCTATCGTCAATTCAATTTAATTTTATTCAAAGTAATGTATATATAAATTCTGGGTAACTGGCATTTTTGAAACAAAAGTTCTATAATAAATAAAGAGTACCTTGGGATTCCAAGACATAATTTCGGATTTTTCTCAATGAAGTAAATAGATCTTCGCTCAATATTGTTTTTTGATTTCCAGTTTACAACTAATATTCCAGACAAAGTAGAATCTGATGATGTATCAACAGAAGTCATGTCTGATGTACTCAAACTATCACTGTCCTCGGGGGAACTTAGTAGTAATTTTTTCCAATACTTTCGGTATTTTCTATTTCTTTAGAACGATTTCTTTTTCGGTGGTATATAATATTTACGGTCTGTTTAGCTTTTGACCTCCGAAAAACCTGTTTATTAACTTGAATTCCAACATCAAAGGTCTTTTTCTGTGTACCTTGTGTGATGAACATGATTTGATTTTCAGCAATTTCTTCGTTACAAGTATTCAACAAAATTTGTTGGTTTCAATATAATTTTTCCCACTTTCATAGTTTTGATATACATGTAATATTATAAGTCTGTTTTAACCTAAAATTCAAAGTAGTGCTCAGAGTAAAGTATTTTTTTTTTTATTAATCATTATCATTCATACTCACTTCAAAATGATCTTCGCATAGCGCGCTGCCATAACTTTTGTAACAGTAAAATAAAAATTGTGTCTGATGCAGTTACCGAAGAATTCTTGCATTTACGAAAAATGCAATACTTGCAACGTCCTTTTTTATCTTTATTCATATTCACGCAGTTGACACACTGCAGTAAACAACACACAACTTGTTTTCTTAAGGCTTTAGCACACGAATTTCGCTTATCCGCCAGTACTCCCTTGTCGCCGAGTCGACTGATGTGACGTCAAGTTTGACCACGCCCCGTTTCGGTGAACGCCACATTCAACAATTAATTTGAGGAGGAAGATAAAGAGTGAAAATTCAGATTTTTTGCAGATGTACTATTCAAAACATAAACTTTCAAATTATGAAATAAAAAAAAATGTTAAATGAGTCCATTGGTTCAAACGCATGCGAAAGTGTATTGACTCCTGGTTAGAAATCCTTGATATTCTGAAGAAAGTTATACACTCAAATTATTATTTTATACAATCACTCGATGTAGGTTGGTGTATACTTCTATAGTGTGGAATCCCTACTATCAAGTTCACATTGGTCAGTTTCTAGTCGTTCAGAGATAATTTTTGTAGTGTTTCATTTGAACTTGACAGTACATATCCTACTATAATGACTCAATTTAGAAATATAATTTTTGCGGTCTCGAGATAAGGCGTAAATACTTCTTATTCATATTTATATTTAGGATCATTCACCATATTATCTGCTTTCAACTACTACAAATGCGAGTTTTTTGTGTTTCTGGAGTATCGTCCAGAAATACTAATATTTTTGTCTAATTTAAAATGATTTTTTGAAAATTTTATGTTAAACGGTTTTACTGAAAAAAAAGATGATAATGATGTAGATAATGTACTAAAAACTAAAGAATAGTTCGGAAGAGCCTAGGTAGCAGTCATCACACCACTCGCTTCAGCAATTAACGGTATTGATCAGATAAAAAATAATAAACTCTATGGCGGTAACATTTACATATTTACTCAGGTTACGCTACGCCCAACTATTTTATTATTTTTTTATCTGATCAATACCATACATTGCTGAGGAGAGTGGTGTGATGACTGCTACCAAGGATTTTCCGAATTATTCTTTAGTTTTTAGTACACTTTTCACATCATTATCTTTTTTCTAATTGAACCGTTTAATATTAATTTTTTTATTCATTTTCAAGTTTATAGTTTTTAATTTTGTTACTCATATCTTCTCATTCTGTTCAGTTAATTAAGTAACAAGAAAGGGGTCAAACTTCAATTACTAAATTTGACCAAAACAAACAAACAGGGCAAGCTAAATAAAACCGTTTAAAAAAAGTTTCATAGCTAACTAACAGTTCAAATTTCTCTTATATTTTGTTGGGAGTATATCTATATGTGTGTGATTTTTATTCCCTATTCTGAAATTAGGTTCATACCATAAAACAGTGTAACATTAAATAAAATAAATGAAAATGAATCGTTGTACAGTTGTCCTTATATTGATGTAAGTATCCTTATGCCGAACATTTTTGAACTGACAAATGTAGGTGTAATTAGATGTACGGTCAATGTTCTACTTACTTACCCAAACAATTTCTGGGACCTTCGCCGAATGGCATATAAAATAGTCCACTCGTGTTGGGATTTTTATTTAGAAATCTCTCCGGGATATACTTTTGAGGTTCTGGAAAATACCGTTCATCCAAATGTAATGCGGGATAAGGAATATAAACAGGTGTTCCTTTGTCAATTACCAAGTCCGTCCCTGGCATTTTATAGTCTTTGGTGCATATTCGTTCCAAAAATGGTAATACTGGGTACTTTCTCAGGGTTTCTAAAAATGGAAATTTTGAACAGATAATAGTTGAAACGTTACCTGTGTAATCTTCAGATATCTAAAAATTCTATCAGGATTGAAAATTGAAATTGAGTTTTTGGGAAATCTCTCTATCATCAAACAAAAAATGTTGAAACTTCCAAAAAAAAAGTAAATTAATTAACTCCACCTAAAACTCTTCATAAAGAAATCTATATCATGCATAGACGTGTTTTACAGGTACAATCTGAAAGAGAAATTCCTTCCAAAACAACTACTTTGAAGGTAAACAGGTGGAAACTTTCAAAGACAAAAATAAGTGAATCAAGTTCAATAAAATTTTTCCACAAAGACATGTAGATCAAGCATAAAAGTTTCCGTCAGATACAAATTGGAAAAAAATTGTGGTGAATCAACTACTTAGAAAGTCATTTTGTTTCATTAATTTATTACTTTCTTTCTTTGCAAGTTTTACACGTTCGTTGTTTGATGATGGAGAAGTAGAAAGCCAAAAGATTTTTCCCAAGTTTTCTGAACAACAATATGATTTTCAATAGATTCTATTTAAATTCACTAGTTTCGAAATTTTGAATCCGTCAGTATTTAACAGTAACATTTAACAAGAAACGTTGTCAACCACATTCAAACAAAGAGTTCAAAGTTTATGTAATCAATTGTTGATGACACTATTGTAACAGATGATTTGATCTTTTTTGGCATTACTAGTAAATGGTAGATATTGGACATATCCTACCCAAAATCACTTGATGAGATATCATTGCATCTAACCTAATTTTTTCCAGATGAAAATCAAAAATTTTATATCATTGTTTCGTTTCGTTTTGAGGCTAGACTACAGACTCTACTTCATAGAGGATTCACAGATCGCTAACTCCTTACACAAGTCGTCAACGTCAAATAGGAAGTCCGTTAGTGTCAGATAGACATAATACATAATTTTTTTCAAGATCGATGAGCTTAGAAGTAGATCTAGGTAACAAGAAAAAAAATTCCTTAACTAACATGTGGAGTAACCGTAACATCGGATTGAAAAAGATTGGAACAATTAATAGGAAGAAGCCAAAAAACAGTTGATCATGTTAATCTTGCTCAACAACAGTGTTCGATCTGATTGATAACGAGTGTTGCACTGAATAAGATTGTCTAACTGTATTCCAGTACCACCGCACTGTATTTTCAACCCAACCCGCTACCAACACAAGTAGCAGATCTCGAGAGGACAATTTACTATTGAGCCTCATTTTGTACAGGTTATTTCTCAATGTTTATCTATAATAATTTGTGAAGACAGAATATTCTAGTGAAGTTTTTTACGTGAAACACACAACAACAACGAGTCTCCAAATATTGTGAGGTTGTCAAAGTGGACTCTGTGGGATTTCGTGCTCCTCCTGGAAAGACAAGAGAATGTAGCTAATGCTGGGCATTCTAAGAGAATACCTCGAAACGAGAAGAAATCTAAGATCACACAAATGCCTGAATGTGGTGTTTATACGAGGGCTTCTATCTGCAGAGGCATATTAGCCTGATTCTAGGATTAGTACAAAACGCAAAACAGTTAAAACACAAAGAAAGCGACTGAGTAAACAAGTGAAGTAAATGCGATATTCAGAAAGTATAATAAAATGGTAGTCTTCAATTGTAACTTTAAATTATGACAACTTCAAAATCATAATCGTCGCAGAATGTGTTAAGTGTTGAAAGAATGATGATACTTATCCTCTTCTACAGAAGGTGTTTTTTAATTTTCATTGGTACACTATCATTTTACGGTCATTATTCGATTAGCAGATATCTATAATTTTTCCAAAGAAATGTCTTAAATATCTTGCATGAAATTGCTAAGCCCAAGTGAAAACAGAACCTTATAGAAAAATACCGTATAGAACTAATAAGATGTTTGTAAAATTAATGAATTTTTCCATACACAAAAGACAACAGTTGCCTCTCTTCCTCTATATACAGGGTCTTTCACGACGAGCGTTCGTTAGGAATATATGGAAAACGATTCAAAATAAAAACTTGAAATTTTGTGGTAGTGGGTTTTACAAAATGGCATTCTCAACTAAAATATTTTCAACTTCCGGTCTCTTTCCGTTATACCGGAAGTTGAGGGCAACTTCCTTATTTAAAATATAACACCCTGTATTTCATTACATTTTTGAATTTTACAACACATTTTAGGCGCACTTTGTATGACAATTTGTTAGTTTTCCAGATATTAATTTTTTTCTAAAAAATTTGACAGTTACAGCACCACTGCAAAAAAATCATAACTCACAGACAGTAACAGTTGAAAATTTGAATTTTCACAGCATCATCTCTTAAGCATCAAGTCATGAACAAGTCTATCGAATTTTCAAAAATAATTTACAGGGTGGTCGAAATTTCCACCTAAAACATAACATCGAGAAACTAATATTAATTCTGTCATTGGTAAAAGGTAACTCAACATGAAAATGGATGGATTGAAATAAAATACTATCAAA
>WOGO01009787.1:0-10059 GCA_015342085.1 Leptinotarsa defecta | reverse complement strand
CAACCCTCGGAAGTTAAAACTTGTGCGAGCTAAGGATTAACAAGGTCTTACCTTTCAACGTGTGATTCCTAACACAGGTTGGACGAAAGCAAGTGAAAACTGATCATTCAGACTGGGTCTTGAACCACCGACCAACATGGCACTCAATTCGAGTGAGTGAAAGAAGCACCCACGTCAAACCGCCTGACTACCGACCGAAAGCGGAATTTTTTAGGCAAAATTAGTATTTGAGAAAAAAAACTTGTGGGAAACTACCAAAGGAAGGAAAAAATCAATTATAAATTCAAAATAAACTCTCCAAAATTGTGTAAATAGTGCATATTCGACGAGGATGTAATAGTTGATGTTAACGGCGGGTTGGATAACAGCTGAAACCACTGACTTTCAACTGCCTTAACTTGAATTTTCGAACTTATTACTATTACTAAGCAGTTCAAATTGAAAGCGGTATTTTTTAGGCAAGAATAATTTTTGAAAAAAAAACTTGTGAGAAACTTCCAAAGGAAGAAAGAAAGCAATTATAAATTCAGAATGAACTCTTTGTAAAGATGCGTAAATCATACATATAAGATACTTTTTAATACAAACTGTAAGAAAAAGAAATTACGCGAAAGAGAAAGCACTTTTTATACAACTACTTTCATATGAATATTGAATTAGACAATTTTTTGTATAAAGATGAGGTAAAAGCCAAAAAGCAATTTCTAAAATGTCTAAAGGATCTGAGCCCCCTCGAGTCTTTCCAAAAATAACAACTGCCTTAAAGCTATTAACCAGAATTTTCGACGGTGGGTACCTTTGAAACAGGACGGTTGTGTCATAAATGAATGAATTATTTTGACCAGGAAACTGGAAACCAGTCATTGTGACCATACATTTTACAATTGAGTGATTTCATAACATTCAAACCGAATATTGAAGTGAGTCGTTTTCTTTGTCAAGAGTTAGGGCTTTTGTGGGGGCAGTGAGTTCCCACACGGGGGAACCCACTAGGCGGTTCGACATGGGTTCTTTGTTCACTCACTCGAATTGCCTGCCGTGTTGGTCGGTGTTTCAAGCCCTAGTCTGAACGATCGATTTTCACTTGCTATCGTCCAACCCGTGTTAGGAATCACGCGTTAAAAGGTAAGACCTCGTTAATCCTTAGCTCGCACAAGTTTCGACTTCTAAGGATTGTCGTTCGTAGGGGTGCGTCAGGTGGTTAACGAAAAAATATATTTTCAAACAGATCAGGAAACCTGCTTGGTGATACAAAAGTAATGATGAAAAAGGAAGTCGTGAAATAAATAAAAGAAATTTAATAATAAAACGAAATAATTCTTCAATTTTTATGGATACTTTGCTATCAGGTATCCATATGAACTGAAGTAATCTTGTATTTATTTTATTCTCAATAACTTTACACATATTGGCGTAACATAATATTTACAAAATACCACGGTATTTATATCTACACTTCTACAGAATCAATGTTAATTGACAATATAAAAAAATCAGTTATATGATATTTCTATGTTGCAAAATTAATAACTCATTCGATTATAGTCTATTTCATGTGCCAACTAACAGAAATGGGTTTTGATAGGATAAAATAAGTAAATCATGACTTTCAACTGTATAGGGAGATTTTTATTCAATGGCATATGTATCAAATTTCAATAAATTGATGGATGTAGCCGTTACTATGTGGTAGGAAATCATCATGAAAAATGAGAATTGAAATTTTCTATAATTTTTACCACTTTTATTTGTGACTAACTTTACTGCAGTTTCGTCCTAAAAGGATATTTTCAAACTTATACATTAATGTATAAGTTATAGGTTAATGAATAAGTTTGAAAATGTCCTTATACATTAATGTATAAGTTATAGGTTAATGAATAAGTTTGAAAATGTCCATATACATTAATGTATAAGTTATAGGTTAATGAATAAGTTTGAAAATGTCCTTATAGGACAAACATCAGTAACGTTAGTTGCGAATAAAAGTGGTAAAAAACAGAGTTTCAATTCTCATTTTTCATGTATCAAATGTCATCAATCTAGATTTCATGAATCATAGGATGTTCCCAAAATGGGGAGGGGCAAAATTTTTCTTTTTCCATGGAAAATGATTGACAACTCAGTATTTTTAGAATGATAGGAACTTGATACCATACTCTTTTCACTGGACAATATTTTCCCTAGTTTCCTAGCTGATAACTCTGACATCATTTTGTTATCCAGACGGCTAGTTGATACCTGCAGTTCATTACCTGCCTACATTTCATGGCCAGGGGCGAAACATTTAACTGAAGCTTTTTATTTTTATTTCAACATGAGTCCAACCCAAAAAAATTATATAAAATATTGATCTCTAACAAGAGGAGAGTTTGTGTACTTGAACACTCAAAAGAAAGGTATACTGCAGACACGTGTTTCTGGCTACTGACCTCATTAACGCGGTACATCTAAGTGGTTAAGCTTGTGTGATTATGCTTTGCTTGATGAGAAATGAATGTTAAGAATATTTTCAGTTTTTGAAAAAAGTAGGTCTTGGCTGTGAAACGAAAAACATTTTATTGTCAGATGTTTTCACATTGCTCATGTTGTGTCAAAATGTTACTTAGAAAAGTCGTTGGGAATAGGGTTATTAGGGTTGAACATGATAAATTGCATTTACTCACAAATTCAGCCCATATATTGCTGGAAGGTACTTTCAATAGGTATATAGTAGGTAAAGTAATGATATTATTACGTTTTGTGAAAGTTATTTGTGAAGAACCACAATTTATTGTGTTAAATCTAAAAAATTTGAACTAGTTGAATCTTCCTAAAATTTTGTATAGAGCCATAGTTTCTCATCCCGTACAACTTTTTTCAATAACATTTTGACATGTTACGAGCTTCATCATCAAGGCCAATTTGTTTTTCAAAATCAGAACATATTTATGAAATTCACTTCTCACCAACAAAGCTTAACCCCGCTATCTTATAAAATATATCTATATAAATTAAAGTTCACACTTTCATATGACTTTTTCATTTATGGTGAAAAATTCAAAAAAATATGAATATTTTAACCAGCACAATCATTGTTGATTTTCAAATGTTTGTGAATATTAGAAAATAATGAACAAACTTGTTCAAGTTGAAATTCATGCACAATTTCGAGAACATATAAATATTATATTTCAGAATTCTGCATGATGCGAGAATTTATCTGAGGTATGTTTTCAATAGTAATAGATCATTCTCCACAACAAATTACGTGGTTTCTTTAAGATTTGTTGCAGTAGTTAGTCTAAGCAAATTTCCTCTGGTTGAATTCTGTAATAAAGAATTATGGAATGAACTTGTTATTATATGACCACCACAAAATATGACTTTTCAAAAAATAGAGCATGCGTTCACAACAGGAATCACATATAAATTTGATTTTTTAGGGGATGAATCGACAAAGTTCCTAATTGACTGTTCTAATGACATTCACATTCACCAGATCTTACTTCTAAAATTTTACCTCCGACCATCAACTTTAAATGAGAATTGTAAGGAAGAGGATTGTAAGGATCTGTATACTTTGCAACAAAGAATACTACATTTTTTAATGAAAAAGCCTGTTGACAACCTAAATGTATTATTACTATTGTTACCATTTTTATACACTAATCGAATGAGCCACCAATTTTTACAAATATAATGCCTAACCAGAATAGCGAATCAGTTTGAAAAAATGAAACCTATAAACTCACAATTCTTCGTTATGAATAATATTTTCAGTTTCCCTTTTTTCTTTAAAAATTTGGCTAGACTAAAACACATTCAGTATTCCCAATGATAGCTTTGTATCTGAAGGTACTTTTTTGTTCTCTCGCAAAAGTCAATTACTGGTATAAATTAATAAATTATTACCAATTGTACTCCAGACTGTTTTCAAATATAGTGAAACTGTTTACAGTTTCCACCAATTAATAATAATAATCCAATCAACTAACAGGTTATTAGCTTTTCAGAATATGGAGTTGATTCTTTAGTTTCAAATGACTGTTGAGTGTTTCGTATATTTTCTAGTAGTTTGTCTTCCACACTAGCCTGGGATTCACTCTCAATTTCCCTGAAAAGGTCATTCTTCAATTCTGGTAAAAACTTAGTTATTCTTTCCCACGTAGCATTCCACAACATACTTCTACCTTCAGGCCCATCAAATACTTTAGCGGAATCCATGACCAACAGCATATTTTTCAAAGACTCTGGAATAGCTTCGTACAACAAATCACTTTTATCTGCATGCATGTACTTATCCATAAAATCGAGTATAATCAACCATAAATTACTGAATGTAGAGAGAGATGATAAAGGAGTTAGATGGTGAAGGAAAACTTTCGATAAAAGAGTAGCTGCTCTCATCCTGGTTTCTTCCATTGAACCAGCATCTTTCGGCATTGTTGGCTGTAAAAGGTAATTCAGCAAAGGAAAAAGGACTCTCTGGAAGCACTGTTCCCATTCTGGACCACTCAAAGTTTGCAGATCATGAACCAATAAGGCTCTTTGTAAGTATGTTATGGCACTTGTTCTGACTTGATATCTAGAATCACAACAAAGCCTAGCAATTCCTTGTAAAAGAGGACACCAACCTTGGGACCACAAGGATGTTTCTTGTGAAACTTCTCCACCTTCCTCAGCCCACCACTTGAAAATTTGAGCAGTTCTAGTATGTAGTGTATGCATGAGATCCAGTAACTGTATTGAAATTTGATGATAGCCACTAGGTACCCCCTCTTCTTCACTTTCTTCATCCTCATCTGGGCTGCTTGTCGGACTTTTTCTATTTCTGGAAACCCTCAATCTTGTTCGGTTAGATTTGATTCGTGGCCTAGATTCGTGATTAGCAAATCTCTTAGTTCCGTTACAACTCTGTACGTTTGCCTCAACAAACGTCCTGATACAATGAACACAAATATCAAAATTATACGGTGTTATATGAGCTACATCTCTAACTAAAAATGCAAGGCTTTCACAGCACTTCATCATACTACGAGGATCATGAATTCCCAAGTTCTTTTCCAAACAAAGTTCATATTGAGTTGGTGGCACAGTTCTGCCCATGACGGGTTGAATTTCACCTTCATTACCAACCAGTATCCAACCTCCAGTGCTAGGCGTTCCAAGTGGTGAAACAGGGATAAAACTTTTTTGATGCTCTTGGTCATGTTTGGTACTCTTTGTTAGCTCTGAATCGGATTTGTATCCTCTATCAACAATGGCATCGTCTTCTCTAGTATGATCAGGATATTCCTCGCCAGATTTTATCTCATGGCTCAGCAAAGATGAATCTTCTGAAATAGGCTTAGGTGGTTGGGCTCCTGCTCCGACACATTCAAGAAGTGTGAAAATAATCGTCCAGTCAGTATTAGTATGTATATTCTGGGCAGAAGTTTTCAATAATTCAAATAATCCAAACGAGATCTGTCGGGATATTCTGCTTAATGTACTACTTTTCAACAGAAGAAGCATTCGAAGTGACTGCAGGACTATATGACTCATTTCTTCGTTTCTCATCAAACGTATAGCTATTCGTAATAATCCTATTACTGACCTCTCCAGAAGGAACTGGTAATCAAACAGAGATGCATTCATTACAATAGTATATATGTGGTCTCGTACATTTTGCCATATTGACATTACTCGATCTCTATTTTGCATAACAATTTTTATGAGGAGTTCCAAGAAAAACACTGTTACATTCTGATTATAGTTGTACCCCAAGCTTTCTTGAATATCAGGTCCTCTGGATAACTCTATCAAAGTTTTAACCATTTCCAGAAGAGCATTTTCATGGAGAAATTTAGAGTCAGTTATCAACTGATCCAAATTACAATCTTTAATACATTCTTTGGTTATTTCAATAAAATACTGTTCCTCAGGTGTTGGTACTTTCGAGAGATTTTCAGCTGAAACCATGTAGGAATATAATGAGCTTAAGAGGCCTGTATCTTGTTTTTCCAAATTGGGAGCCTCTTCAAAGTGTAACACAAATTTTCCACTTGGTTCAATGAAATCTTCAATTTCAGTGAAAGTTTTGGAAAGCAAGTCATTGGTGTATAAAGACAACATCAGATCAAATAAAGTTTTCCAACCTTCTGTAATGCTATTGCCATGGAGATGGAACAAGGCAAAAAAAGTTTTCAATGCCAATTGTGCTTTATTATTTGCTCCAAACTGAATAACAACATTGTTTTGTCTTCCCCCATTATGGAATAGAGAAAATTTAGAGATTGTCAGAAGAAGCATGTCTAAACTCTTAGGAATATTCAGATTAGAAGCTATAAAGGCACACTGTTCAAACCCCTTCATTATTTTTTTGTATATACTTGGATTGTCACTCTTTTCAAAACCAGATGATAGAGCAGACACAGCTGGACCATATAGAATCTGGAATAATTCAAAATCATATGTGCCACTATTTTCATGAACATACGAAGCCTCTTTTGATTGACCTTTCCGTAACAGTAACTTCCAGAGGTAATTATCTCTGATGATACCTGCTTGTTCTGCAGGCATGACAATTTCATCATTTTTTATTGTATTATAAATTTCATCAAGTAGTTCTTCATCAAAGTCATCTCCACCATTAACGCCTTTCAAATTCTTTTTAAATGCAGAAGCACTCATTGGTACAGTTTGTTTTTTTGCATTTTCATTATGTTGATCCACATTCAACATAATTATTGCATAGGCCAAAGTAAAGGCTGAATCAACGTCAGCAAAAGGTTCCCCATTACTTTTGTGCCAATGATCTGCAAAATGTTCTAAAATAAGTGAAATTGTAGGTGCTTCCCCAGGTAATCTGAAAGATTCCAAAAACGCTCTCAAAGCTTCATCTATTCTAACATCTGTGAAGTTGAATGTCTTCACAAAAGCTTCTAAAATCTTCAGATTGCTCCTATTGCTTATGTATTCACCAATCATAGCTTTACTTAGACCAGGATTTTCTCGCAAAAACATCACAATTTCTTCTATGTCTAATACAGGTTTAAGAAACCCATGTTCTTGAAGAAATTCAATACCTTTTTTAGGTTTTTGGTTGAAATATTCTGTACCCTGAGGTAACCATTTTTTCAAAAACTTTTTATGTGCCAGTTCTTCCTTATTTGGCACATTATCAGCTAATTTCACTTTTGAAAATCTATTATAATTATATATATTTTCTCTAGATCCACTGTCATTTAAGCTTATTTCATTATTTAATATTTTTTGTTTGCTTTTCTCTTTACATCGCTTTTCGATTCCTTCAATAGTGATAAGAAGTGCATCTAATGACAACAACTGTGTTTGATTCAATCCATTTGTCGCAGAAAACGTAAATTTGGCTAACAACTTTGTAAATTCTTCAAATAGATTGAGGCAATATAGGTCACAATCATAATTTAAATATAACTCAGTATGGAAACCAGGTATTCTCCACAACTGGAGCAGGTTATCCATAGCAATTTCCTTATGTTCGTGGGTTATCTTAGTTGAATCACTCGATAAAATGTCCATCAATTTTTTTAAATAGAATTCCAACTGATATTTCAAAAAATTCCTTTGAGATTGGAACATCAAAAATGCTACTTGTAAGTCTGCAGCAAACACGGAGAGCCGTTCAGTACTCATTAAAGAAAATAAATTTCTACATAAATCATCTTTGACTAAAAACTGTAAAGTGTTGTATCTTCCAATAGTTTCAGCACCAACTTCAAATGCCACAGTCAATAAAATCAATCCTAGATGAATCATAACATCAGTATTTTGTTTATCTAATAGATTGCAAAGACTTATCAAAAATCTGAAAAGCTCTCTGGCACACGCAAGGCCGTATGGAGACAATATTATTTCTTGGTGAAGTTGTGGGGTAAACCTTATACCCCTTTGATTAACATACTCTTGACTAGAATCATTTGAATAATCACATGTGCCATCATAGATGGTTTCTTTTGCTTTTGATATATCATCCTGTGAGTTGATTTGGGATACTTCAGTCTCAACATGATGACTGTGTTCAGTGGTATTTGAAATTTGAACGTCATATTGAACATTTTTTATTTCTGAATTATTAGATTGAGTACTAAAAATACCTGACTCCAAATCAGATACATAACCTTCATTCTGAACAGGTGATGGAAACGAAAGTTCACTTACTTCAATGTTATCACAACTCATGGAATGAATATTTTGTAAAATAGAACCTTGTAAATCTACTACATTACTAACAGATAGGGTTGTTAATGGTGTTGACGATATGGAACTTGGAGTTGAATCTTGAACTACTTTTGGTGGAACAAAGGACTGAATACCTTCAGAATCAACTTTTTCTCTTTTTCGGTATGTCTGTTTATTTTTTCGTTTAGTTCTAGTCTGGTCCAAAGTTCCGGTACGCATTTGAAACTGTTTTATACTGGTTGTTCTTAAATCCTCACAAAACTGTGGAAGTCTCATAAAAACTAAGTGAACCATATCTTTCAAATAATGCTCAGCAGTTTTTCTCAAAAGTTCACTGAGTCTTGTTTCAAAACATATCCTGAAGCATGACAGCATAATTTCACATAAACTTTCATTTGTTAGATTAACCCCCTCGGGAGATAAAGTGAGAGTTCTCAATACCTGAAGGATTCTCATTAAAACTACACCATCTGAGGACTGATCTGTTCCTACAAATCTTGCATGTGTAACAGCATCTGCAATGTTGTGTATAGCTTGTGGTATCGAGGCGTGCGTAGGATCTGAAAATTCATTTAATTTACACATATGTTCAGTATACTAGTGGAGTACTTACCTATGATACCATATGATAGAAACTTGTTAACAGATGATAATGCTAAACTGGTGACAGGACCTGTAGTTTCTTCAGATCTTATAACATTTAAAAAAGGTGACAGAAAAGTGATGGGTTCAACAAATCTCAAGTCATCTACATTATCAAGTATTTCACGGAGTTCCTGAAAATTTTTCATAAGGGCATCATCTTCTTGATAGGAGTGTGAAGACCATCTTGTTCCACGGCGCATTGCTATCATCAAAACAGATATTTCACCTTTCACTACAAAAATTCCATTGCCAGGTAAATTCATTTTGAATACTCTTTTGAAAAAGTGTTATCATCTGAATTTAGTACACGTTTTAAAAACTACTTCATTGAAGTATTTTTATTTTGACATTCCATCAACCCATAGTTCATAATCGTGATTTGGCAATTTGGCACCTGTCACTGTCACTGTTGCACTCTCAGAGCTTTAAAAGTTGTCTTTTTTCGCACTGACTTTTGCTCTATCTCTCTCTCTCTCTATCTTATGACCAAATTTCCCGTAGAGCAGAGGTTCCCAAACTTATTTTGATCATAGACCACTTTCAAAATTTTGCTGGTTCCGGTGGACCCCCTACAGCTATTCACAGCACAAGAAACTAATCAAAAATAGCACATACAAACGTTGTATTTCGTTCCATTTGCGCACGTATGAACAAGCGTTGCGAACGGCGGCAGCGACGGCGCTTTGGAAGTCTAGACACATTGTATTGAAAGTGGAATTTGCAAGTTTTTAATGTAACAGTCGCTGAGCTCGTTAAAATATTATCTGCCCACATTGATGGGTGAAATCAAGCCAACAACTGTCGAAACCAAATGAAATTTCGTAGACCCCCGCGTACAAATTGTGAACCCCCATTTTTTGGTCACCCCCATCGAATCGCTCGTGGATCTCTGGGGATCTATCTGGACCACTTCAGGAATCACTGCCGTAGAGTATGAAGCTTGGCTTAGACCTTGAATTTTTAACCCCGTTAAAAGTTGAGCCCTTCAGTTTGTATTAGAGCCTTCATCTCAAGTTTTTATGTACCCAACCTGTCTTTCTTTCTTCGGTGAGGACGACAAGTACAACTATAAATTACAATTGTAACTACAGATAACATATTCAAATACCTACAAGATTCAACCTTCCGTCCTTGTGTTAGGATATGTAAGGGAATCGGCCGATACTAGTCCCCAGTTTAGCGAAATATTCCACTCAAGTGACGGGAGGTATTTTTTTTATGAAAACTAAC
>WOGO01009786.1:0-10059 GCA_015342085.1 Leptinotarsa defecta | reverse complement strand
AGAATAATGTACGTATGTTGGAATTCCTGACAGCTTAAAGGATCAGGGTTTTGTTTAGATGGACCACTTTCTCCAATGACATAGTGAGCAAATATAAGTATCCTTGGTAAGATCATCAATAGATTGAAAGCCTCGGTCACTCCTGTCACATTTTTTCACTCATAATTTACATTTCGCACATTTTGCACATGCTTCAATATTTAATTTGCTTGATGATTTGGTTATTTTTTTTGCGATATCAAGACAAGTCTTTGGAAAATTTATAGAATAGTATGGGTTGGTTTTGAATGATTTGTATTGTGTATCACTTTTACATACTCCATAACAACACCGTTTTGTTGTTCCTTTTCGTACAGATAACATAATAATGGAGTATAAAAATTTATTTCTGATTATTTCGACTCACTACTTTTTTTTTAACTTTTTTTACAATTAATAAACTTCAATTCATATTTTAATTTTTAAAACATGACTTGCGGGCTCTTTAACATAGTTGTGTACAAAAAACAGTACGAAAAAGATGGCTGATACTGACGCATGCGCACAAAAAAATTGTGATGAAAAGGCCTATTATTCAATACTGTTTCTCGATTACACTATTGAGTGAGGTGTTATATTCGCTTTTGGAAATCATATTGAGGACCACTTGAGATAATGGAGCATTCCAAATATTGAAGCATGAATTGATCACCAATTTTTCGATAATTTTTGACATTACTGAAAACAAAGTAACAAATGGTTATTTGAATGATTTGTTTTGCCAGTTTCATGCTTGGACTCAACTGAGGCATAAAACAGGTTGAAGAGACTACTTCAAAATAGTGGTACAAGTTAGTTGGGCATTGTTCAAGTTCACTGTACAAGTTCTGTTGAGCTAGTCAGTGTTCCTCTGTTTGAACGCCTTCGAAAAATATTGTTCGGCTTTGTAGGTTATTCAGTGGGGTTAAAGGGTCGTGTTTGCGTTTGAAAATCAACTGTGTGGTGAGTTGCAAATTATTTGCAAATAAATTTGCATTTTGTGTCACTGTTGTTGCTGTTGAATCAATTGCTTGTGTGAGTGGTGACCAACAAATTCAGACCAACTGAAAAACTAGAATTTTTGTACATGATGATAGATCATACGAGTCTAAAAAAGGTCTCCTTATTGGTATTGACTCGAATCTGGAATGAGTTCGTGGTCCCATGACCCCGATGAAGATTTTACAGTGACTGTATCACTGTAATGTTGATTCACTTCTTCCATTTTTGTAATTCATCAACAATGCGTTGATTTGGTTCAACTTCTATTCCAACAAAATTTATCAGGATTATGACACACTCGCTAGTAGAATACATACGTGAATCCCAAATTACCACAAGTTTTTGATTCCAGATCTCAGCGAAGTGAAGAAGTTTGCTGGAAACAATGAAATGATCCCTGCTCAACTGCATATACTCAGCTTGTGGGTGTTCGACTTCTGTTCACGATGAGAAGGTTCAAGTCAAAGTCAATGATAATGGGCTTCTCTTGAGAATCGTCATGGAAAAAGATACAGGGCCCTTTTGCTACGACCCATACCCGACGGTTTCCAAACAGAATACCAACTCCTTGAAGAAAGAAGGTATCACGAAGAAAGATGAAGGAAAATCATGCTGTTGTTTTGGAAGGAAGTCAAGAAAAAGAAGTAGGGCTTTTTTGGCTGGATTGGCAACTAACTTAGGTGAGTTACTCAGTGTACTTTTTTATACAAAATAATTAAAATGAAGTAAAAAACTATGAAGAATACTCATTTCTCTATGGAGGAGGGGAATATTCGTGATGAAAAAGAAATAAACCCTTACAATAAAAGACAAATTCCCATTGAAATCGGTAGACAATATTGACGATTATTAAGTTATAAAATGAGAATGTCGCAGTAGATTAGGAAAATTTGTAATACAACTCTTCATATTTTTTAATGAAAATCCTTTCCATTCATTATCATAACAGACTAAATCTTAATCAAAGCTATTGTGACTAACTTATCATTCAAACAGCAATTGAAATTGATTTCAGATACCTTTTCACTGCACAAAATTCACATCATGCTGAAAATATTTGAATTTCGTTTCTAACAACTACTCATTTCTTTATCATGTTTCACCCTATAAGATTCTATATAGAATCAATCTTCAACCATCTGTTTAATCGATGAAAAGTATAATATATGACATTTAATATATTAAAAAATACATCATTAGTGGTTTGGTTGGCTGAAAAAATCCTGGTCAGTCTGTGATGAGCCAATTCAATATCAATCGAAAACATGAAGCCTAGAGAATATACAAACTTTGGGTTGACAATTTATTCCTGACGTTACTACTAAATTGGCAGTAAACAGGTCAGTCAATATTAGTAATTCTCACTCATTTTATACCCAAATAACCGGTACTAATTTCGAAATTCACACTTTTCTGACTGGTTTGAAGCTACTCTTGAGTAGAAAGATCATTTTCGCTATTTCATCGATCCATTTATGATTTTTCTTCATCAGAGATCTGAAATGAAAGCGATCTTCAACAATCTGTTCAATCGATGAAAAGTAGTGTATATTTATAGAATTTGATATAATAAAAAAACTTTTACTGATTCCTTCATTTAGTAATATAGCTAGGAGAGTTCCAGTTCAAAATCCCATGTATTTTCTCATGGCGCTTCATTCTGGCGATTTCACGACCTTCGATCGGAACCTTGTGAAACACCCAACTCAAGGTAGATGTGACGTAGTCGTCCCCACTCCGTCACTTTTGCCGTCATTCAGTCAACCAAACAGAAACTACCGCGCGTACAGAGAGAAATTTGAATCAGTAGGAAAACAAAGCGACTTCGAGTGCATTTCAAGGTCGCGCGTCATTGGTAAATGTTTCAGAGAGAGACTTTAGTGACTGGAAGAGAGAAACGTGTGACGTAATCGATGCAGAGAAGGATGGAACGAGTATCGGAGAGATTCAAAGAGCGTGGACCTCTTGGGACTCCACCTCAACCCTCAGGCCTTCTTAGGCCTTCACCCCTGAGCCCCCTCGTCACGTACCAGCCACGTGGTCCTAGTGGTCATCGGCAATTGAGGGAAATTCAATCAAAAAACTTACCGGTATGAGGAGTGAACTCAGGTCGTCAGCGTGGTAGACGTTGTCCTTAGTCTCGACTCCAACGTGGAATGAAAACAGAGAAGAATGGAATGAGTAAGATTCGAAGATGAGAACGTGGTTGAATCATAAAAATAATGAACGTGGATGAAAATATTGGAAGCGCAAAAGTGATGAATGAACAGATTGAAGGAAAGAATATAGCGGCGAGTAATCCGTTTAGTATACAGGGTATTTCAAAACATACCATACATTCATTCATATGAAAAGTCAGTTCCACACAGAATTCACTTTTCAATTATATTCATCACAATACATAACAATAAGTAGTAGCACATTGTCTCAATTCCAACATTCAAGGTTAAGTGTTGCAAAATAGTCAGCGAAATGGTTCGTTCGGACCTCTTTATCACATTTTTTTTTCGTATTTCGCTTTTTGAAGATCGTCAACCATCCTAGGCTATCTTGTTGGGATGTGCCAAGTCATTAGTTATGCAAGAAAAAAGTAGCCAACCCAACGTTTGTATATTCTACAGGCTTCATACTTCTTATTGGTATAAAATGTGTTTATTGAGCAAACGTGTGTGATGGATATCAAATTGACAGTAGTCTGACTATAAATTCTTCAACTATGTCAATATTAACTTTTCAGCATGCTCCCAATATTCTCCTGTCTGCCGATTCTTCACGCATAGCACCTCTACAACTATTGTCAAATATCAAACGTCATGTTCTTCATTAGTTATTTTAAGTTTTCTCTGTTTTTTTTGCAAAATCGATTACGTTGACCACATTTCTCTTGCTTTTCCATTTTTCTGTCACTTCACTCTTCAGGAAACTTCTGAGGATAACTCAGTTCTCGATAGGTCTTAAATTATCGCGTTCATCATATGAATATCAGAAATATTGATTTTGGTATGTTTATTACCACAAACAACGTTAAATATGAGAAAACATGCAGATTACTTTATATTTCTTAGATATTTCGAAGTTAAACCAGTATCACCTTTTGTTATTTTCGAGATATATCCATGATATTTTACTCTGTTAGAAAAATGAAGTGATTCGATTTTTATCTCCTCAATCGTCGCAAAACGTCGTGTTTTCATGGGTCCTTCCAATCTTGGTAACAGAAAAAATCGCAGAGGAAGCAAATCTGCTGAATATGGTGGCTGGGGCATGATTACGGTGTTGTTTCTGGCTAAAAAATTACGAACAAGCAATAACAAGTGAGCAGATGCTTTATCGTGATGCAAAAGCCATCAATTTTTTTCACAATAAAGGACTTATTTTTTGTTATTGTTTTTCGCAAGCAGCACATCACTTCATGATGATAATCCTTATTGACCGTACGACCATGTGACAAAAACTCCTGATACACTACGTCGCGGTATTCTGGAACGAACTTCTGCCACACGCTTCATGCCCAAGATTTCCAGAAAAATTGCATGCATGAGCCAACCGATACGTCGGCATCCTCAGCAACTTTTCTAGTAGTGATTCAACGATTCTCCGTAACAATTTTCCCCACTTTCTCAACATTTTCATCGGTTGTTAATGTGCTGGGGCGTCCAGAGCGAGCGTCGTCATGTACTCTTTTCAACCTTCTGTGCCCCCCAATTACTTCGGATAACAGGGGTTCTACTGTACCTCAATTCAAATGATTTTTTTCAAAATAATTTTTTTTTGTTCCAGGTATATGTGTTCTGTTATTCGGCTACACGTTAATTGGTTCCGTAATATTCCTAGCCATCGAAGGAGGAAGTAGTTACCAGCACCAAATTCTAGCGACTACCTCTTTATCAACGAATAGCAACACGAAAACTAAACATGCCAACCACACCGCTGAATTGAAGGCCAGAACCGATGAAGCTAGAGCAAGGACTGTCGAAAGTATCTGGGATATTACTGTTAGTTTAAACATTTTGTACAGGTGAGTGGATTCAATGATAATAATACATATATGCCTTGTTGTACAGAATAGTTTCGTTTGTATTTTTTGGGTCTATAATCTTCTATAATCTAATGTGTAACTGGAACTAAATTGATAGATAATCTGCGTTATCCACAAGCGAATCCATTAGATCTATTAGGTTTTGAAAAAGAAAGGTTTTCCGAATAATTGATCATATTAAAAAAGCTAAATACAGAAATTTTATTATTTTCAATGATTGCTGAATTTGTAGGCTACTGACTAATTGCACTCTTCAAAGGTTCAAACTCGCAGTAGCTTTTTTGAGTAAACTTTTCAGTTTGCTATTTATTACACTTCAGCAGATTCTTTATTGATTTTGCTTAGTTTATTCATCAGATAGTGGAAGATTGTAGCTCCAGTAAACTGTAAAACATTGACTTTCACACAAAAAATATATTTCAAAGAATATATCATGTATTTTTGAAAAATTAAACTAAACCAACTTGAACTAGAAATACAATAACAAATATGAGTAAGAATGCCTACGAGTATATTCCTTCATCACCAACAGTTCAAACAGAATTGATCTAGGTAAGCTCAGTTCATGACTGAGTATTGAGCAGGAGCTGATTCAATCAATATATAAATGAAAGGCTCGTGCTTGGATGCACGTCTGTGAATTACCTTTCATTGTGCTGGTGTGTTTCTGACCTCTAGCACGGTATATATGAATAATAAAATCCATTAACATCTTATATCTGCCGTGATGAACAAAACCAGCATTCAGATAGTACCAGTATAGAATCATTAACTTCACAAGAATATGAGATGAAGCCCATCCAAAGTAGGTCCTTTTCATGATTTTGGATGCACAGGACGGAGTTCAGGCTATTTTTGAATTATTCCCTTTTTCTTCATATTGACAAAATCAGTCAGAAAACGAAATGAAATTAACAGTGCAATTACGATCGACCGTCCAAAGTAGCCTGGCCATTTTTTTAATACCTCACAAATGAAATGTTGAACGGATATCTAATTTGTTTAAATCAACTCACTATTTCACTCGCTCAGTTTGTTATAAATGGAAGAATTTTCGAAACCAAGTGAATAGTTTTTGTTAATAATTTCATTCACCAAATTTGAAGTAATTACTCTCGTTGTTGAATTCCAGGCTGATTTTCAGAAATTGAAACAAATGTGTTCTGCTCACAAATTCTTTTCTTTTCACGGTTATCTAAAAGAGCAAAAATTTGAGCCTTATCTCACTAGTATCTTGAATATATCTTTCTGCATTGAATTCTTAATCTGTCCGTTCCGATTATAAATAAATTCATCTCGTGTATTTACCCACAATACCCAGAAAATCCTATAATCCCATGTAATTCTTACAGAGACAACTGGACCAGATTGGCTGCCCAAGAGATAACCAGATTTCAAAATGAACTTCTCAGATCAATGACGGAAGAGATGGCGTTACAGCAACCTCTCCAAGTCGACGCACATGGTGGAAAACATGTCCATGAAAATTATGAATGGACTTTCGCAAAGGCATTCCTCTATTCATTGACAGTTCTCACTACAATAGGTGAGTCTATTGCTCTCATTGATTTTCCTAATAGGTATAAAAACGAAGAGTATAATAGTATATTATTCGATAAGTTCACAAATCAGAACAATTCAGCATAGAGAGAAATCAGTAACTCATCATCGTGAATCTCTGATGAAACTCGTGTGCTGATGATACAATGAAATAAATAGTAGGGGTGTTTTTCTTGGAGAGATTCATATGTAGTAATGGTGGTTTTCTTGTATATATCTATAGTAATGATAAATCAAAAATAGAATATTCATATCGTGAGCAAATGGCTTTAATATGCTCTCCTTCCGAACTTCTGAATACTATGGCATTTGTGAGTCTCGCAAGATAACACTGTTATATTTCAAAGATTTTTTATGAGCTCATCAAGTAAGAAGTTGGGTATAACCAAAATTCATATGAAAAAAATGTGAAAAAAAGGTATATATGGAAAGGAAAGGTAATTCAGTTAGTAATCCGTTCAAGCCTGTTATCTCGTCAGAGTTCAGTAACTTTCTCAGTTGTTGTATTGATGAAATCAAGAAGGAATTCAATACCTTCCTCCGAAAGTACAAAACGAGTAACAATGACATACGGCATAATAAAATTTTTTGTTCAACTGTCGGAAAAACTTGACATTTATGCATCTCTATTGATGTGTGAATGTTTTCATTTTTCACTGCCAAAATACTTCACAAAAAAACATGAAATGTAACTCTTTGAAGGATTTATTTCCAACAGAGTCAATTATTATTGAATATTCATCATAAAGCAGTTTCATTTATCGAAATAATAATTGATAGTAAAGTTTGAACAAATACTTCCAACATAAATTCCCTAAGATGTTCCATGTTGTTGCTGATCAGAAACGTTAGATATTTCTTGAAGAGTAGATTCCACAATTTTATCAGATATTTTAATTTGTTTGGAAGAAGATGGACCATTCAATATTTTGTTAGAAATGTCTGCTACGGAGGCAGATTCACAGCCACCGTGACGTTTTTATTGCATGCCCGCTGCATTGGCCAGAAGAGTTACAGAACTTATCCTAGAACAGTGACCTGCGTAGCGCTTATACAAGTCTTTTCCGAGCCACTCTGCAATGAAGCTGGGAATTTTTTTTATTTTATTCATCCCCACATGATGGTTATTATATTTTTTCTCAAATATTTCAAAAATAATCGGTCATGAAGAAAAGAGAATTGAAACTTTCTATGTTTTTGCCACTTCCATTTGTAACTAACGTTACTACAGTTTCGTCCTCTAAGGACATTTTCAAAATTATATATAAGTTTGTATGTATGTATGCATAAATTTCAAAATGTTCTTATAGGATGAAACTGCAGTAACATTAGTTACAAATAAAAGTGGTATCGTTCGTTACCTCATGAAGTGAATTTGTGTCGTTATCAGCATCTTGGATACATTAATTGATATTATTGCTTGATGCATCTTGGGATTTCTTTTCTCGGTATCCAATGCTTTTATTCTTGATGAGCGGGACCAATTTTGAAATTTCGACCACATTTTTGAAATTTCCAAAAGCAGTATGCTGAAAATGAAAGGTCCTTCAGTCTAAGAAAAATGATTCGACGTTTTCAAACCATTTCTTGGAATGTAACCACAAGTCCCGAATCTGAACGATATGGAAATTAATTTCATTTTCCTAAATTTGAATTTTTCGAGTTGACCCGTTCAAAAAATAAAAGGGGAGGGGGGCGTTGAAGAAATGCACTGTATATACATGAAATCAACTAACAGAATAAATCGAAAGCAGGTACAAAAAAATTGAAGGATTACATTTTTGAGATGCTTTCCAGCAAAGCCTTTCATCCATTTTCAAATACTCATTGCTAAATACTCTCCCCAAATATTCTAACCGAATGAAGTAAGATCAATTTTCAAGAATTATAATGATATTTTCTCGTAAATGGCAGTATCCTTAGATCATTAGAAGCCAGAACGATTCAAAGTTATTTATCAGTTTTGCATGACAGAGACTCCTACCAAATTTCCGTTATACATCCCTATTTGGCACCATAAAACCCTCTAGTAACGCTTCTGTCGGGATTTAAACTATCGAATAAACTTTCAATGGGTACATTGAACATATTCACCCCAGTATAAGTAATGAAATCAGTTAACATTAGAGGCAACAAATTGCGAATTCAAGTCATCACGACAATGTATTCCTCCTTCTCCGAATTCCTCCAGCTCGACTTATATGTAGAAAAATTTACATACTCCGGTTCAACCCCTCAAACATTGTGAATTCTCCAGTATTTTCGCTGAGCTTAGCGGTCTTTTCCATTCAAACAACACTGGAGTGCACTTAGAATTCTTTTTTTCCTCACTTTGCCTCGGGAATTTTTATTTGTAGCTATGCGCCAATTTTGGCTAATAGTCGGTAGTTTCGTGGCTTTCTGAACGTTTACTGAAAACGAGATTCGGGTTAGGGAGGAGTTTTGTAGGGGGTTGTGGCCGTAGGACACGTTTACGTTCGAGTTTTCTCCTGAATGAGAGCACTTGGTGTCTGGGTTGAGGTATTTTTCGAATAATACTGATGCTTTTCTACAAATTGGTGGTATGAAACCCCCTTTTGAATGTATACTAAGTGACGTAGAAGAAAGAATGCCCGGTAGTAATGAATTTATCACAAATAGTTTCTATGAATTTTTGTTGAAATTAGCATAAAAAATAATCAGCTTTTCAACCATATTGATTGCTTGGTGATGGTGGTGGTTTCAGTTTTAACGGCTGATCTCTCAGTAAAGTAAGTGAGCTGCAGTTGTATTTTGTAGCAACAATTGACATTAAATTATCGTGCAGTACATTGTGCAGAGCTGTGATTCAACATAATTCAAGAAACATGTTGATTTGTTTTTCTGCACCCGAAGATACCTTTTCACATTTCTGCAAAAGCAGATGTCGGTTTTTAACATTGGTCAAACCACTAACACCGACATTGAAACTTGGCCAGCTAACTTGGGTTTCACACCAATAGGTGAAAACACGTATGTATCGCTTTTCCACGCAGTGATTTTCATCTGATTCGATTTTCCACAGTTTGTCTTCAATCGAGGACCGTTTGACCGGTACCGATGATTCCCAAGCTGAGAAACAGCTGTCTACCTGTGATTCTTAAATTTAAATCAAATTTTGAATAACGACTAAAGGTAGTATATGTAAGATGTCTGACTTCCAGTCAGATACCTTCAAAAAGTAAACTTACTACATTTCACACCTCAACCATTCAACAAAAAGCGAATGACCTCATTTCTAAATTAAAGAAACCTAAAATGATATCTGAACAAACAGCAAAGAAATTCATGATACATAACTTGAAACAGCATAATATTACGGATTACTTACCAAAAGTTTTCTACTCTACCTTCAAATTCAGACCAATCATTTCATCCATTGATGCTCCAAATAGTAAAATCTCGGTAATGATAACAAAAAT
>WOGO01009785.1:0-10061 GCA_015342085.1 Leptinotarsa defecta | reverse complement strand
GAACGCACATATAGTGGGCGGAACCATAACGGAATTCAGAAAGCTCTTGCTGCATTTGGCAAGCTGTACCTAGCGGTGGTGCTCCCCGTTTGAATTCGGGGCGGCTATGCTACCCGTGCGAAGCCGGGGAGTTTCCCTCGAAAACGCTTTCTAATCCCTTTGAGATATAACAAAACAATTTTTCAGATTTTTCGTCTTTCATAGGTCTACAGAAAAACCGCGATGGCATATGTCTATCTTTTGAGGATACCCTATTTTAGGAACCTATTTTGAGGTTTAAAAATGGTCACATATAATGTGGTAATTGGAAAGTTATTAAGACGGATACGATACTATTCTATACTGAATTAGAGTTAACCACTTAATATTTTCAAGCACATTTTTGTATCGCCAGGCATATGGGCATATACTTACGTAGTTTAAAATTGAAATTGATAGATGTAAACATACTTTTATGCGAAGGGTTGTATCGAAAATCAATGTTCTGAAGTTGATTTGCAGAACCTCATTTTGAGGAAGCACCTACAATATTCTGTCAAGTATGTGTTTTCGCAGTGAGATGATAGGGTCAGGAAAATTTCTCTCAAAAATGCATACAACTATGAAACGTTTTACTCGCAGGAAATTTAAAAAACGTTGAGTGAATTGGTTTAAATGATTGCAAAAATATATCGTTAACCCTGGAAAATATTCTCATAGATGCTGAAATCATGGTTGTCATGATAAATATTCCTTTTTGTTCGTAACTTCAAATAAACAGCAAACTTCATATTGTTATTATTTAAAAGACAACATAGAGAATTACACATCCATTCGCACATTTCACAATCAATTGAAAAGTTTTTCGAAAAACAAGAATAACTCACTGTTTAAATGTGGGATGTAACTATCATCGTTAATTTGACGTAGATATATCAACGCTTCCTAATCAAGTCTCCTTGAAAACCAATTCCATAATATCTGTTTGTTTCAGTACACGTGGTTTCTGTGGTGAAGTATCAACTCGTATTATTAATTAATTCTCCTTCCAGAACATATCTTAATTGAAGGTTGTTCAAGGTTTGATTTTGTTATGATTGAGAATGGTTAAATGGAATGAAAAATTATCAGAAATAGCTTGAGGTTCTTATACCCTCTTAGCCACCAATTCGCTCAAAATTTAGGTTTGATTCATTTAATTTTTATGCGGTATTCGCCGCTAACACAATTTGATTGAAGAATAATAGAATAGTTGAAAATCTGAAATACTTGAGGTATATGGGTATAAAAAGTTAGACTCTGTAAATCTTCACAAAGATGTGTAGATAATGCAAAGAAGTAACTTTCAGAAACAAAATGGAAGAAAAAGCCCTGTAGAAATAACTACTTATAGAAGTAGACTTTGAATTTTATAGCACAGAAGGGTATTCTGAGGTGCAGAGCAAATTGTTCAAGCAGAGGCACTTTTTAAGAAGTACAGTGCCCTAATTTTAACATCCGTTTATATTTTTGAACTGTGTATGTATTCAAAAGTAAATCATTTTTCACAAAAAATCTAAAACTTCATCAACATGATACTAGAACCAAGAACCATTTTCATTTATCCTTAGCTAGATTCAAAGTAATGTCATATGGACCGGAATACATTGGTCCAAAAATATATAACCAGCTTCCTAATCATTCAAACGGCTTGAATAGTTTATCTGTGTTTCAATTGAAGAATTATTTATTCGAAAAATGTTTTTATGCTTTGCACGAATTCTTTGACTAACTCATATTCATCTCAGTTTTAGAGTATGAGCCTGTTTTCCCTTTTATTTCCTTTTTTGATTTGTATTTTGTATTGACACTTCCTACACAATTAAATTGACTGATTGTAAATAAAGAATTATTTTTATTAATTACACGAAAGAAAAATACTTTCGAAAGAACTACTTTCATATGAACATTAAATTATCCAAAAACAACTGTTTCCCGTTCAGTATGTACCTACTCTAAATATTCGTTATGAAATCGTTATGAAATCAGATATCATTCACAGGATTGCTACACAATATAATATGAAAAAGGTAAAATTTGTCTTGCATGGAACACTGTCATCCTAAATAAATTGAGTGGTTCGCCTTGTAAAGTTATTCAGATTGGTGCTGAAGACGCAATAAGGCAAGTGTCATATTCCGAAACATCGTATATCCGTCATTGATAATGACATTGTGGAAGAACAGTTTAGCATTTATTTGCATGGCTGCGAAAATTTAACTTCGCCTTTCACTATAACTTCATATATGTAGTTAGAACTTAATATTGTGTTTTTTTGAGGTTGTAGTAATAAAGACGTTTATTATTATTATTATTGTTATTATTATGTAAGAGAAATTTAATCCTTTCGTACAGTATATTGTGTAGCAATTCTGTGAATTATATCTGATTCAATTCCATAAGGAATGTTTGGAGTACAAACTGAATAGGAAGAAGTGTTAACAAATATGAATATTACTGGAGTTCAATCCCAACCCCAAATCGTGTTTTTCAACACCTCGACACGTTGTTTCAATCACCCAGTGATCATATTCATGAGGAAGATGGATCTTCCTCTTGAAGATGATCTTCCTCTTTGTGAAGAGTTCGTTTTAAAATCAATTGCTTTTCGACAGTTTGTATAAAAATGGATAAGCAGAAAGCCAAAATTTTTTCCCAAAAGATTTCGTTTTTCTATCTGATTTCCATCGAAATAACAAATATTTCCGTGCCAGAAAAACCCCTACATTCCTCCAGAAATAAGACAACGAGATTATCTTTCTTGTCCCTATTTCATCGCATATTATGTATGTAGATGTAAATTATGCAGGTATTTCAGATACTGTTCACAAAAAAATAGTAAAAAATATTGAAACAGATAGATTGGAAGAGGAAGCTCACTTAAATGACCTCCCAGATCTCCAGGTTTAATGACACGGAATTTCTGTTAATGTGAAAATTTAAAAAATGTGCATGATACAACTCCTACGGTAGAAATGATTTCTTACTGAATAGCAAATTCCTCCAGAAGAATTGCTATTACAAGAAAAGTACGAGATATTTTCTTAGAAAAATTATCATAATGATAAAGAGGTAATAACTCATAACTCATTTAATCGAATTGTTGACATATGCAGAGATATTTAAAACGTTTCGTATGTTTTCAATGTGGCTTAGTAAAAAATTTAGTCAGACGAAATTTCATCAGCAGGATACTAACAAAATAAAAAAAAAACTATATTTTCAAAAAATAAAATATAATAATGGAGACAGGTTCAGAAAGAGCAAACTTCTAATTTACCCTCATGAATTTCTACGAAAAATCATCGAATGTTACAATCAATGCGAAGACGACGATATCAGATTTACATCGTCGAAGCGTTTAGATAAGTAAGCAGGTACACTAAAAAAGTGTCACCTCTTTTTTTTTCGATGAGCAAAAGCATCAAATACAAGTTATTGAACAACAGAATATTTTTCTTTGATTGATTGTAACTTTGCACTTTCTACAACTGCAGAAATTTCATACATTTTTCCAGATTGTGAAAGGTGAAAAGTTCCATAAAAAGTTAATGAAAATAATCATTCCTCCATAAAAAATAAAAAGTATAATTTTTAGAACATGCGGCTAAATAGACGTTCATCGTTTATTTTTTCTCATCGGCCACATATACATTCATCAACGAATAAAAAACAATGATATGCGTCACAATAACAGGTCAAATGAATGAATAACAAATGGCAAAATAATAAGTTTACGCGCCAGCCGAATAATATCAAGTGCCCATAATTGCAAAGAAATTACCACCAGAACGAGTAAATAACTAAATAACCAGTGTTGCCAATTCATTGTTGCTATTTTTTACGAAACTTATGTCAAAAATCCTACCAAAAGGCTCGAAATGAATTCATGGAGGTCCACTTGAATCATAACCTCAAAATAGAACCTTGTACCTGAAATTTCACAAAATGCAATTCAATTTGAAGGCTTTCACAGCCATTATATCATTCATTAGACATGGTTTCAGGTTTTTGGTGATAACGCAAAAGAGTTTGATATAATTTGTCGCAATTGCAGGCAAAATATCAAGCCCAAAATCCTGAAAACCACAACTAACAAACTCAAAAACAACAAATAGTCTTGATAACTTCAATTGTAACCTTTGATGTAAAGTGAATCTGTTGAAAGCACTCTTCCCACACCAGAAAAAATACTCTTCCGCAACAAATTTCGTTAAAGAACCGAGAGAGAATATTTTTTCCAGATGTAAAAAAAGTTTTGTTGAGCAAAGTATCTGTTGGCTCAAATTATATTTTCCATGAACAATATATATATCGTAATTGGTGAATCACAATAGGCACTCTGAGGTGAACCTTGTCTGTGAAACAAAGTGGCAGGATATGAAATGCGCAGAGAATCTGCCAAAACTAGAAAGCCCAATAGTCGTGAAAATATTGAAAATACGCAGATTCAGCATATTTTGTGTCTTATTGGCAACACTGTATATGACTTACGTTCTTTCAAGACTGAAAAAGCTTATCGACGATTTTTGCTTGTATTCAATAGCTGTTGGGGTTTGGGAATTACCATAGGTACAAATATTAAGAAACGATTAAAGACTTAAGTTGGGAATTCCGTGGACGTATATCATATATGAAGAAATTGTACGCCTCTGGCTACGCAAAACCCGAGGCAAGACCCAACTCAAAGCCAGAGGTTGACTGTATGCATGCTGTATTTATATCTCGAACGAGTTGAATTCAAGAACTGCAGAACTGAATTTATATTTGTTTATCCTGTAAACGGCTGTATCGAAACTTTAATTTAGTTTGTGCCAAAAATGGTTTCTAATAACTTCAATGTCCAAGAGGAAAAGACATGGCCTCAAGTTCTGGCAATTGTAACATGTAAGTATTTTTATTTTTTTGTTTTTAGTTAATTATTACCAAAAAATCAGTGATGTGACTACTAGGTTAGAGAGCTAGAGAGAGAGAAAAAAATTCATTTCATTCCTGCAAAATGCTAACCCTAGGTAGCAAAATTCATATACTAATACCTAATAGGAACGGAAAATGAAATTCATAGTTTTAATATCAGTGAGAATAATATCTACTCCTTCTGTAAATACATTCAGTTCGAAGATAATGTAATTTTTCATAATATTGCGTTTTTCTTTTCAATCGATAAAATATAAAACATTTTTTCATTTTGGAAAATAGTTTGAGAGGGCAGTAACTTTTCTGAAAACAATCTTGAATTGATTTTTTATATGAGAAAAATACTTCCATGAATAAAAAATGGTACAAAGCTAAAACCAAATTTCCATTTACTACTTTTACAACTTTTTCCAAAAATCTTCTTACGCAGATGAATTTGAATATTATTATTTGCGATAACCATGGTATTCGAGCATTTTATTCATTACTGATGTACTTATGATGCACTGTTTGAAACCTTTGGTGTAGTAATGAATATTACTGGAGTTTTTTCCCAACACCAAAACGTTATTTTTAACACCTCGACACGTGTTTCGATCACCAGGAAGATTAAAACTGAAGAAGTTTTAATCTTCCTCCAAACCAAGCACTGGTCCAGAACACCAGAACAGCAACTTTCTTTTCGGCGTGCATTTTATTAAATCATCTAAAAGAACAATTTGTTCAGGCGTCGGACAGGTGTCGGACCGATTATATCCGGATATAATCCGATAGGTGTCGGATATATATAATATATAATTCAACGCCCTTCGTGGTATTAGTCAAGGGAGTAGTTGTTTTCTCATAGGTGTCAGTCCATTAACCTACAGTGTAGGGAGATGAGACTGGCCTGAACGAATTGTTCTTTCAGATTATTTGATTTATAACCAGTCTTCAAGTATGCTCACTGACTCTATGTGAGAAGTGCGTTTTATTAACCAAGTTGACGTCTTCAAGGCATTTGACCATGTGTGGCATGAGGATTTTCATGCCAAACAACAATGCTATGGCTTGTCAGATCAGTTTTGTGTATGGTTCTCCAGCTTCCTGAAATAACATTCCCTGCAAGTGGCCGTTGAATACTTTTACCATCAACGCTTGTGTTCCCCAGGGATCCATATTGTCTCCAACCCTCTTTTTACTGTATATCAACGACTTATTGGAAAAAAAGGAATCCAATATTTTGCTTTGCTGACAACAGCACACTTGTCTCGTCATTCTGTTTGGATTCCAGAACATCGGCAGCGGATGCACATCTTCACCGGTAGCAGGACGTTGCATGTTTTCATGAGGATCTAGAGGCGATTTCGAATTGAGGTGAAAGTTGGGGGTTAAAATGGACACCAATATGTTTCGGCACAATCATGTCGCTGGAAATGCAAAGATTGCTTCTAAAATACTTGGAACCAGAACCAGAAAACTATACATACCTCAGCAACTTTTGATGCTTTATAAAGCTCATATCAGACCTCTGGAGTATCGTTCTTATGTATGGAGCTCCGCTCCCAAGCATACCCTGAAGCTGCTGGATTCCATCCAGAAGAGAGCCATTCGCCTGATTGGCGACACGAACATCTTTTTCAACCTTGATAGTCTGGAACATCGAAGAAAATTTGGAGTCTATTTTATCTCTTGAAGAAGTCAACCTGATTGGTGAAACTCTCTTCAACAGTTTTGTATTTTTGACGTTTGGAAGAAGTGCTTGTTCAGGACTCATTAGATTGTGATTGGTTCAAAATGAAAGATTTCCATTCAGCTTACAATGGACGTCACATTATCAATATACAATTTCAACAATTCGATACAGAGCCCAAGTCATTAACGTGTTCATCAAATCTAATATCAGCTGACGTATTCAAACTAGTTTTATTTCAAGTTGGAACCTAAATATTCTTTAAATGGAGATTAGAAATTGTCAATTACGACTTTTGTTTTCAATGCAGGTTTTTCGTTATCAAAAAAAAATAGTCGAAAAGTTCAACCAAAACCATAAAATATGTTTTAGACATGCGATAAGATTCCATTCCAGAAATTCAGTGTTGTTTTTCTTGTTTCAGCATGCTTTTTGGGAATCCCGTTCGGTATGCTCTTCTCCTGGAGTTCTCCTTTCATCGTGAAAATCACCGAAGATAAAGTAAACTATAACATAACAGAAAACGAAGCATCCGTATTCACCACCATACCACCCATCATGATGATTCTTTTGTGTCCAGTTTTTTCCAAGTTATGCGATATCATCGGGAGAAAACGAACTCTCATGTTGATAGCTGTTCCTCAAATCATAGCCTGGTTACTGACTATCGTCTCCAACAATGTGTGGGTTCTATATTTATCCAGATTTTTCTCTGGAATCGGCGATGGGGGGATCATGGCGTCCCTTCCAATGTACGTGGGAGAAGTAGCCGTTCCTAAGATCAGGGGAGCCTGGGGGAATATAATGAACGTATTTATTTACCTAGGAGTGTTTTTGATCAACGTAATCGGTTCCTACTGTGATGTGAAACAGACTGCTTACATTTGCATATCTCTACCGATCCTTTATCTTGCAATTATGAGCCTTATGCCAGAATCGCCCTATTATTATATAAAGAAAGGCGATCCCGAAAAAGCGAAAGAATCTTTGAGATGGCTGAGAGGTAAAACAGACGTCGACGAAATCTATGAGAAGCTTAAAATTGACATTGAAAAACAGATGTTGGAAACAGGCACTTGGAAAGATCTTGTATCTATAAGAAGCAATCGTAGAGCCCTACTGGCAGGCATATTCCTCAGAGTGTCTCAACAACTGGGAGGTGCAGCAGCGTTTAGTGTGTACACCAAATTCATTTTCAAAAAATCAGGTTCGGATATATCTCCCGCGGTAGCAAGCATGATTTATACGGGTTTGTGTTTCGGATTACTCTTCGTATCAGGATTTGTTATAGAGAGATTCGGACGGAAGAAGTCTTATATGGGCGCTTTGACGACTTGTGGCATTGTTCTGCTGTCACAAGCGATATATCTATTCATAGATCAACAAGTTCCCAGCATTGATCTCTCATCGATAAAATGGTTCCCGGTGGTCGGAATGATTCTTTACGTCATCTTCTGCTCCTTTGGGATATTCAACATACCCACCTTGATGTCTGGGGAACTCTTCTCAACTTCTATCAAAGCGAAGGGCTTGAGTGTATTGACTATTACATTTGGAGTGATGATTTTCGTGGCCAACAACATATTCTATTTGCTCAATACTTCGATTGGGCTATACTGCCCTTTCCTATTTTTTGGGGTCTGCAATATTATTTCTACCTTCTTATCCATTTATATTATCCCAGAAACTAAAGGAAAAACTTTGGAAGAGATTCAGGAAGATTTGAAGTCTGAAAAGGTACCCAAAAAAGTTAAAAGTCAAAGTCCAGTATGACTTCTAAAATATGATATGGAAATAGAAAAGGATTCTAGGACAAATATACTGTGCCGAGAAAAGATCTTTAGAGTGATCGACCCAAGTATGAGAGAATTGCACCTATGATATTACCAACTGATAACTGAAGCTGTAAATTTATTTTCAAGAGATACGATTTTTTTCATTGGCAGTGATTTATTATTTTGCATCATTTTCGACTGATAACTGTAAGAATAAATTGTCAACTACTAATCAAATATATCTGTGAATTGCATTCAAAATGTTTCACTTCCCCACCAATGAAGTTGCATTTCCACAGCTTGATGGGTAAATTCAGATATTTGGTGATGATTTGCTATAATAATGATAATAATTACAGAGTGTCATCTTGAAAAGGTGAACCTTATATATGCTACATTTCTATTGTGAAAGAGCTTTATTCTGGTAACCAATTTTTGAGTTGAAATAAACTGAGGATGTACCATAATAAAAATAATTGGAACCTCAAAATTCAACACCCTGTACAATTGATGCAAGTTAAAATTGAATTTGTGAGTGGAGAATGAATTATTTCATGTGTATATGACTTGAATTCATCAAATAACAAAATACCAAATAATTCACTGAATGATTCATGGAGGAATGATTTTGATAATGTCGGGAAAAATAATACAAATGCTTGATACTATATATATTGAAATATGTTTTGAAAAATTAAACATCTTTCTTAAAAAAATGAAGAAAAAGTACCTCACATAAAATTAAATATGTGAAGTTCTTTGAAAATTACACCTGTCAAAATTCACTCGAGTTCACATTAAAACAACTTTCGTTACATTCACGTAGTGAAGTGACGAAACGAGAATTTTATATCTTTTCAGCAGACTAATGTTTGTCATAGGGCACATTTCTAAATGTGAACAAAATAACTTCTAACAATTCTCAATAGTAAGAATGAGGCTCAACTTCATTGAAACAAAACTAAATATAAAAAAATCAAAAAAGTCAACAACTCATGTCTGAGTTCACTCAGCAATGAATTCTATCAACAGTAGCAAAATTTTATTTTTAGGATATATACATTGTTTCGGAAGTTTTGTACATTTTTATGAGTCTACTTTAAACTGTAATATCTCATTGAATACCTATTGAATCAAATCAAAATAAACACCTTTTGAATAACTGCACTTTTGCCAATGTAACACAAGTCGATTTATTTCATCAGCATGAAAAGTGTGTGCTTGGAATTCGATGAAGTCAATGGAGGCCGTATTGGATTTATAGTCACGCCGTGTATTTATGAAAAACTGGAATGCCATTTTTGGTGGTTCATCATATTTGATATAGAGTAAAACATGTATTGTCGATTAAACTAAGCGCTAAACTAAACTCAGTTGCAAGATTTGATCCAAATATAGCATTATCCCAAGATGGGAGAGATGGAATCCACAATGTCAGAGATTACTTTTCGACAGCGTTTAGTCAGGCGAAACAGCTCAATATCAACAAGGTGTCTGCAGACTTTTCAACCTGTCTAACAAGGAAGGGTTTTTTCCTTCTTGTTGGAAGATTGCTCATGGTCATCATACTCCCAAAAAGGGTAAAAAATATTTTCGTTTCTATTTCACCATTTGGCAACATCGGTTATAGCTAATAAAGGACAATGAATCTGTTACCTGTATGAGACAAACAAAGATGA
>WOGO01009784.1:0-10062 GCA_015342085.1 Leptinotarsa defecta | reverse complement strand
CAACAGGAGCTAACCGCACATTTGTGGTTTCAATTAGAAGACCTAGCATTCCCAGGCATCATCTAACATCACCACGTAGGCAGCTATAGGTACCTGCGTAACTTCCGGGTCCAGGATATAAATACAGATATAAAGATGTAATTGAGTGTGTATGATATATATCCAAAAAACATTTCGAAATATTGGGTATTCCACAAAAAATGTCTTTCAAAGAATGAATATAGTTTCTTTCAGAAGTATTAAGATTTTTCGCTGATCTGCCCCTGTATTACTATTGTTTCTGTATTAAAAACAAATCAATCTATTTCCCTGTAAGATATATTCCTTTTTTCATTCTCTTCTACTTATACACACTGTTGTCTCGATTTCAATTAAGTAAACCCGTGAACACATGTAAATGGAAACCGTCGCACACGCACCCTGATCTTTAGATTGATGTAATTGCATGTACTAGAACATAAGTGCACGTTTTCAGTAATTGACTTCCGTCTCATTTATCAGATTATTCAAAGTATGATGTAGCCATGTTTTTTCGGGGTATACTGAAATTTACTGAAAATTATACCATATGACACTAGTTACATGGTCTTCGGGAATATTCGAATAACAGGAAATCGAATTTCTAGCCGAATTCAACACATTCAGATTAGAAATTCAGTTCATTTGGTTCATTCGGGATACTGCCAATCTCTCTGCCATATGATTTTAATCAATCCATTCAGCAGATAGTCATGTTATACGCACATCAACACATGAAAATTCAGTGAATTTGATGAAATTTCAATGGGTCTGATTGATGTATCAGCAGGTATCCAAGGACTCAATGTTAACTTCAGTATCGAAAAGTTGCATATACACCCTCTCATAAACTATTTTTTCATTAGAAACTGGAAACGTGTAAATTTCCTGAATACTGAAAAACAGTTAAATTTCGTCTAAATTGATAGGTGTAGCCGTTACTACGTGGTAGGAGGTCATAATAATAATAATGTTTATTGCAGTACAAACAGGTAATATATAAAATATAAAATATTTTTATATTCTAAGGTATTTCGCTAAGAAAAAGAATTTCAGTGCCAATAAACAATGATTACTGCTACGGTAGAGCCAGTGCGCAGGAGCATGGTTATTAAGATAATCCTGATTTGGTGGATACAAAGACGTAAAGTAAGGAGAAAAACAAAATTTAGTGAAATATATACATGCACATAAAGGTAAAAAACACATGAATAGTACAATTATTAATGTAAAGTGGAATTGATTATTATAAAATACAATTTGAAAATTACATTTAATAAAAAAGGGGTTCTGAACTCAACTTACACATACATATCAAATTTGAGATTACGGTAAATTAATTAGTTTTCAAAGGATCTATCAGGCAATGAATATCATTTCGAGATGTATCAAATAAAAACTTTTTAGTGGCAGTTTTGAAAGGATATAATGATTTTTGGTATTTTATTTCGTCTGGGAGGTAATCAAACAGTTTTGGCGAGACGTAGTTAAAGCTTCTCTGTCCCACTGTTTTCGTTTGAAAAGGAACCCTCACACATTTTTTTGTTTTCAGTCTTGTATCATATCTATAGTCAATCAATAATAAATAGTTTTTTTGTTGAAATGTTCTAGTAACTGTTCTTGAGAAATAGAGTTGACGTACACTGTAAAAAGAAAAATGTAAAAACACATAAAAAAACGTTGGCAATTAGTTGCCAACGTTATATTATGTATTTTTGTCCTCGAATTGGAATAATACACATTTGATGTAAAATTCATTACATAATAATTTATGTATATATACGCATTAAATTCGTAATACGAACATTAAGACTACGTAAGGTTGTATGTAATTATCGTAATGAAATTTCAATGATGTATGAATTTGACTGTGTGGAATTACACAACAAACGTAAATTTACTAATGAAATTTCAATGATGTATGAATTTTACTGTGTGGATTTACACAACAAACGTAAATTTACTAATGAAATTTCATATTGGAGGATGAAAATATGTGAAACTACATTGTAAATGTTTAAATTTTATAAGTGAATTTCAGTTTCATGTGTAATATTACTTCTCCCTTCTGAATTGAAAATTGAAGCCTAAGCGGCCTTTACTTTTACCTTATTTTTCTTCTCTTGTATGTTCTACTAGACAACACTTGCACATTGGTACTACTATGATATCTCCTGGCATTGTTAACTATATATTCAATAATAAACTACTCTGAGGTTGAGGTAATTGAAAATCATCATGCTGTATATAGTTTAATAATAAATTTAGTGATATAACAAAACTCAACAATGTTTTCATTCATGACGGTCACTTTGACAAAAAATGAAATAAAAATTTGAATTTTACAATAATTGTGAAAATACTTTGAGTGAACAGGACATCAAAGAGTAAGTAAAAAGAACATTACTTAAATAATGTGTTTGTTGAATATTTTACTTTTTTTTCATTTTGTTCATTAGGTTCATTACTCTCTTCAAGCCAGCTGATCTGGATTTTGTTCCTGAGTCTGGATGTATTTTAAAAAAATATCTTTGCACGAATTCCATGGTTAAGGAAATATTACTGGGGTACTTTAAATTCAAATTGAAATAAAGAGAAAAGGCTATTTGGAATGCCTCATTGAAAGTGCTGAATCCTTTTTGATTTATTGCTCCTTTTTCGTAATATACAAAAAAGTTGTTTTCTTCAGTCCCTGAAACAATAAGGACATTGCTGATACTAAGTTTGTGAAATATATTTAGAAAATCAAATGTTCAATTTTTAGGTGGAGTTATTATTCAAGGTATTCATGTGCCCTATCTGAATAAATTAACAAGAATACAAATCATCATTTTTTTTATCAAAAACTGTCAAATTCGATGTCGATTTTAAGATTCTAGATAATAATTATGATATAACTCACCAATTTTCATAATAAGAGGTTCAAGCTGCAGATCTTCGGAGTTTGGAATATTCTGTGAACAAATCGACATATTGAATTACAAGAAAAATTAATTGTGAAATGTTAACTTACATCTATTTCCATATATATTGACTCAAGATTTTCCTTAAAGTATCTTGCCAAAATTTTAATAATCGTCAGTAATTCGTATTCACTTGTTTCATTATTTTCCTCAGGGGTATGTAATTTGAGGAATTTTTCAAGTTTTTCAGCAGCTTTTTTTCCTAGTTGTGTTAAGTCCGAATTAGTCAATTTATGGAAGTGAATTAAGGCTCCACTTTTGGAAAATAAAATGGGCCACTCCTGTTGGATGGTTTCACGGGATGGGTGTCTATTAAGAAAATCTCTTTGCTGTGGAAAGGTTTCATGGAGCGTTTCCAACAAGTCTGGATTATCTTCCGACATCTTTCCATTAGTACTAACATTTTCACCATCAGGTAATGGAGGATCCCAGTGTGAACAGCCAGCTCTCTGGAATAATCTTTGTTTTTTATTCGCCATCGGATTACTCATACTTGCTGTACGTTTTGTGATATGAGGTCTGTTTAGATAATTGTTTCTATCCTGTAATTTTTTGAATACAGAATAAGAACCATCACCTATAACTACATTATCTTCGTCAATGTCTCGAAAAGTTTCGGGATATTTATCAATAATTTTTTTGGTTATAATCTTTATAGCTGAAGAAGGAATGATTTTTTTGATTACTCTCATATTATTAACAACTGTATGAATTATGTAATTTATAACTTGTTTATCCCTTTCACCCCTTTCACATGATTCGATCATTGGCTTTGGAAATTGTTCCCATGGAATTTGGAATGTCTGCCACATAAAATTTTGGTTACAATCGAACTGATGAGTGGTATTTAGATTACTGACACTTTCTGCATTAAAATTTTCCTGAAAATTCTCCTCAGGACAAATATCGGCAATCAATAACGTGTTGTTCAAAACAGAGTCGTTCGAAGCTAGTATACAACTCCCATTAGTGACTGAATCTATAAGGGTGGTCGTCGATGTTCCTGATATATTGGTAATGTTAGAAAGACAAACATCTTCTTGCCATTGCTGAGAGGGTTCTAATAAAATAAATATTTCATTCTTGAAATGCTTGAGAATTATATTTTCGTCTACAGGTGTTCCATCTCTTTCAAGTACCAAACTCGATCCATTGATATCAAGCTTCTGGGAAACTGGAATGGAATATTCAAGAATCAGAACACCCCAAAATTTCGCTTTTTCTTTAAAAAGTAGTTTATTACCATGGTGTTCATATTTTGGAAAATATATTTTTGTAAAAAGTGTAATTTCTTCATGTCATGATCAATTAGAATTAATTTATTGGTACCTATAGATACGATTTCCAATAAAGTTTTGTAATTATGTAGTTATTTCGTATGGAAAAATATAAAACAAAAATCACCTTTCATAATAGTTCTCTCTAGTAAATCCTCGTCATCTTCATTTAAATATACCAGACTTTTTTTCTTCCTGGTGACGTCCCAAACTTTGAGAAATATAAGAGACATCTGCAATAAAAATTTTTGCGAGATTGAATATTCTTTTTTATCTATGTAATAAAATATGATTGAATAAAAAAAATATTTATAATTATGCACAAATTTTCAGCAATTCTACTTGATACAAACAAAACCTTGGTATATACTACTTTATGTCAATTTAAATATAAAAATGTAAATAGAAAAGTAGTGTTGGTTTCATTTGGGAAAAGAAGCAACGATTGAAGTGAAAATTGGAAATACTGAAAATTTGGGACAGTGTTGAAAAATCAAATGAAATTTTGTATTATCTAATGATAGGCAATGTATATACAAAATGTTATTGTTAACGAGTACCACCGAGATATTTTGCATTGTCAACATAGGTATAAAAATTATCAGTAATCGTTTGGGTATCCTTCCAGAGGTGCTGAAGTAAAATAATACCAGTTCTTCTGAGATTTTTTCATTACTAGTACTATTTCACTTAAAATAAGATCATCATAAAAACAAGAGGTTAATTGCATTTCGTCGTGGTCATATTCAACATATAAACCATAATCATGATCAAAATATACATTCTTTAGGTTGCCAATGAATAATACCTTTTCAAGTGTCTCATTTAGTAACATAAAATGTATTTCAATTAATTTATATCCATCGCAAGTATTTTTGTAACATAAAACCATTCCTTTCTTGTAAGTAATATTACGAAGTTTTATTTCTTGAGAAGTAAATTTATATATTTCAGAACCGGGATCTCTCCGAATGATTTCTTGTATATCATTTGAGAATGCGTCAATTTCAAACAGATCCAAATTGCTACATTCAGCACAATTCCTGAATAAAATATTCGAGTTTTGACTGTAATTCAGAGATTGCAGATACTGATGTTTCCAAGTCAATGACATAAGTATATTTTTGAAATTTTGGCAATGTTTTATTATATTTTTGAAATATTTATGCTTACTTTCAAATCTGAGGGTCCACATATGTCGTAGTGGTCCAAACATTCTGATTAAATATGGATAATGACTCAGAAAATGATGCTTTGGTTTAAGTTTTTCATTCGGAAATAATGATAACCGTTCTTCCAAATACTCAAATATTAATATTCTCAGATAAGCTACTTGCTCTACAGATATTCTGAACGATAAAATTATATTTATAATTTTTCTCAATTTCAAAATCAGTTGCCAGCAACTTGTCTTGTTAAATTGCATTATTTTCTCAAGAAGTACAAACGGAATTACATTCAGTAGCCATAAGTTCTGAGATGCGTTACCAGTTAGCTTCTTATCTTTTTTTTTAATGAAAGGATAACTTTCTTTAGATTTCATGTGAAAGGATAAATAGCCGATATTTTCGTTCAGATATTCATACGAAAAAAACCGTTTTTTAACCAAATAATGAAGACATAACATAAAATCTACTTGAACAACCCCCTCAAGTAGATCATGTGCTAAACATGGGGGTAATCCAGGATTCATTACATGAAAATATTTTAATTCGTTCAGAGGGGAATCGAATTTGATTCCATTATGAACTTCATTTAACATATTAGCCATATTAACATCATGATTATATGATTCTGGTGATCTCAGATCGCCAGATTTTAAACAATCTTTGCTGAATTTTTTTATTTCACAAAATCTGCAGAATGGATGTTCTGAATTAAAACTTTGAACTAATCCTCCTATTTGATGGCTGCCCAAGTTATCACCAACAACAGCTATTACCGAACCTTTGAAATTTTCATTTTTCACTTGGATACCTTCTGTTTCCAATTTTTTCAAGTCATTTATAATATTTTTGAGAATTGAATTAAATCCAAAATATTTTATGTGATTTTCAAAACACAGTGCTACTAATTGGATTTGTTCCACTTGTGTTCTATGCCATGGAGGTAAATTTCCCAGCGTCATATATATAGCAACGATTTTGTATTTTTTTCTTGCAGAACCCAAGGGATTACAGGGCTCGAATGCATCTTGATATAAAATTATTCTCAATCTATTGGATTCATTCAGAAAACTATTATTTTTGAAACATAAACCATCTGTCAAATCGTTAAATATACTAGAAAATACTTGAACTGAAGAAGATTCTTTATTTTTGAAGCATATTTCAAAAATATTTGCACAAAAAAGCATTGCTTTGAGGGTTTCCAATATTGGAATGTAATAAAAAAAAGCTTTTTTTTGACCCATATACCCTAAATGAACTTGAATTGGTTCAACAAATCTATAATTTTCCTTATAATATTTATTTCTCGAAAAAACACTTCGAAGTGGTCCCATCTGTCTGTCATGTGCGATTTTTAAAAAACTTGAATTTTGAATTTCTCGTATAACTGCATCTTCAATTTTATAATTATTTTTCAAATTGGTTGTTAAATACGATAAATTAATCTCATTAAAATCGATAAAGCTATTGATGATATATTGCAATGATTTATCCGTAAGAAAAAACTTGGATTGTAATGTTAAATAAAGGGAAGAGAGGAATTTTATCGCGAAATTATCTGATTCTTTATCAATTTCCATATTTTGGTATTCTGATGCTGGCACGTCAGACATATCCATGTCATTAATTATGAATTCGTTATTATTTGTCTGTAATAATTGATGTTCCCGATGTTTCCTGAAATAGTGACTTCTCAAGCTATTGATATTGTCATACGAAACTGTACACAATTCAGAAAAAGGGCAGAACACATTTTCTTTATTTCTTATATGACTCAAAAAATGATTGAAATTAGGTTTATCATACTCTTTCGTAAAATGACAATTTTTCAGCCTGCATTTCATTAAAATTTTGTGCTGAATATCTCGTACAGCTTCTGTTTTATGATGATTTCTGTATACATGAAATTTATATTTATTGTACGTTGCTATTTGTGCACCACAACCTCTTCTAATGCAGACAAATGTTTTCTTTGGCATATTTCTATGAATAAAAAGATGTTTATCGTAACTTCTAGCATCATGACAATGGAAATTGCAAATAATACAAGTAAACATCGCAATTATATAAATTATGTAAATAAAACTATGATACTTACAGTTATTCCACGTTGTAATACCACAATAAACAAAACAAAACACTCAATGCGATGTCCGCGACGCTTCGTCAGTTGTTTAATGGAGGCGTAAGCTATTGTCGGGAGGCGCGCACTCACACACCTGTCGTTTCCAGTTTAGACATGTAAATTTACATAAAAAATCGTCGAATAATACAGATATTACGAATATATACAATGTAAAAAGAAAACTTACATAATGTAATTGAAATTCAATAGTATTCTTCCTTTTTTTCTGTGAAAATCAGAAAAAAACTGGAAATTTTGGGTAATTTTGTAGGAACACATAATTTTATATGCTTGATAATGAAATACATACAATAATACGGAATATTACGTCATAAAATCTGTAAAGATTATGTAATTTTAATCCAATTTTTTTCAGTGAATAGTCCCTTAATTTTCTACCGTATGTTTAATGAACACCCTGTATAAATCATTGAATTGAATCATGGAATCGATTCGATGATGAAGTGATATGGTTAATTCCATGTTTTTTTTTCCGATGAAAACTATATTTCTCAAAAACTCAGTTCAATAATTGAGTTTGATGTTTGAGAACAATATTCGAGCAGGTATATTCTCAAGGCTCATTTGTGAGTGAAAATAATTCAAATACAAATGTTAAGTAATAAATTTGGTCATCTATGGTTGGTTTGAAGATGCGACTTATGTATTATCTCCCTCTTCACATGCGGAAGATGCCAACATGGTTGGCGAAACGCGCGTCGAGAAAAGTGCTGCAGTTCTGGTGTTTGGGAATAGTGCTTGTTTTATATTCCAACTCTCCCAACAAATGACGATCACATAATTGACGCTTTTCTCAATAGTCATAGAAAGAAAATGTACTAACGTGATTCTTCAAAGGGTTCCAAATAATGTAAAAATAATAAAATATCATGCAAGATTGTAATATCCTCGGTAATATCTAGCATTACTCTTTTTGGCCTCTTTCAAAACACTATCAGTGATCTTGTATTTCATATGTGTTATAAGCAATATGCTCGAAGCTGTAATAAACTGTTGCCACAAAAATTTAATATCGCATTTACGTTGGAAACTCATAACATGGAGTACGTTTCATTAAAATTATATTTCAATATCTCCCAATGAATAGTAATCACCGTACATGTGGTTGTGGTATGAAATTGAATGCAAATTGATTGTAATTACACGAAATAGACTAATATATATTTATATTTATATACTACAGGAAACTATAACTGAGACTACCTCCAAAAAAATTACTCAAACCTAACGTACCTGTGGAATTATGATTACCTGAAGCATATTACCTCACATCTATATCAATAATAATTCTTTCTCGGTTTTTAAGAAAACAGGTTCAATAATGGTGATTGGTCATTCAGTTGGTCATTCATTACATTGTTTGAGTTTTTATAATTTAAGTTTATTAATTTCTATTGCTTCCAAATGATTCAGTTTCAAACTTCAACGTATTTTGGACTAACAACGGAAAAAGTTGCTAGTAATTTATCATTTAATATACCACACCAAACGTTTGTTTTCTGATAGTATTGATTTTTGTTGTAAATAATAACATTTGGGTTGACATCTGACCACCATCTGCAATTTTGTGATGATAGAACCCCATTTGTTGTAAAAGTAGATTCATCTCCAAACAGAATACATCGATGAAAATCTCGTTGTTCTTCTATTTCACTCTGAATCCACATGGAAAAATTATATCTCAAATCATAGTCTCTTTCTTGAAATGTACAAATGAATGTAGGTTTGTAAACATGGTACTTATGTTTCTTGAGGATACGCTTCACAGAGGTTTTTTGACGTCAGCATAATCACTAATTTCTTGGGTGGACCTTCTAGGATTTTCTACTACTGCTTGAAGTACGTTAAGCTGGTTTTCTTCTGTGCATACAGGTTTCGTACGCTCCGTATTATGATTATATTCTAGTGAGCCGGTCTGTTCGAAATTCTTCAAAATTCCACTCACACTTGAATAACAAATTTGTTTGTGCGGATGCAGCTCGTTGAAAATAGCTGCAGCTTCGCGCATTGTTTTATAACCATCACCACAGATTAAAATAATTCTGCCTTTTCAGTTAATGTTAATAATACTGGGCGAGGCATTTTTAATTAAGGATAAATATGAAAACGTTTTACAGGAAAATTTCAAGAAGTCACACTATCAAACTACAGTATTGTTTCAGGGCGTATGTGTTTTTTGTTCATGGCTATCCGCGATAGATTTTGGATTGTTTTTTAATATCTGTTCTACTTGAGGCATTGTTGTCAGAAATTTTATACTTTTATTGACAGTTTATTCATATGAACATTCAGTTAGTGAAGTATTTGCTTCGTTAAAAAGAGTATTTGTTTTATTATAGAGTTCTGTTAAATATTGTTGCAACAAACATGAAGTTGACGATCACCTGAAAAAATACAAATCCAAATAAATTTTACAAATACACTTCAATTTGATAAAAAATACTTCAAACTGATTTGATTGTGGCTAAAATTCCATTTGGTGCAGACTT
>WOGO01009783.1:0-10063 GCA_015342085.1 Leptinotarsa defecta | reverse complement strand
TTGCGACCTGTAAATAAGACAAAATTATATATCAACATTATTCTTATACCATAACAGATAGACGTGAAATGTATGTAGCAATAATAATAATCATTATTATTATCACATCTTTTACAATTCCAAAAATTTATTCTTGGCATGTTTTTGTCAAACTCATTAGTATAAGATTACAAAGAGAGGACAATATATTTTCAATTTAATTTTGGATAAGCGGAGATAACGTCTTAGTTAATTTCTGTTACTCTCATTTTTTTCAAAAACATCATTACACTTTAAAAATATAATTTTACTTGTTGGGACCGTTCCAGAACTGTTCTGTGATTGTAATGTTCTGCGCATTGATTCGGTGTCGATACAGGAAGGTTCAATAACAGTTCCAAATACAGAACCAAAACGGCCCTAATATATTCTGTAAACTGTCAATTCTGTGCAATAGGTATTTTTTATTTTTGGTTATGGATTGGTTCTAGGTTCATTTTTTTAATGAAATATGGAACTATATACTTCAATTTTGTCATAAACTCTTCAGATTTTGAGAATACTGATCCTAGAGACAACTAGTTAAATTTTGAGAAAACTGATCCAAGGACAACTAGCTACCAACGAATAGAGATTCAATCTTTGAAGAATAATCAACTTTGTTTTAATTTTATTTAAATAATGGCTTCTGGTGAATCTGGAAAGTCAATTAAAAAAGAAGTCGAAGCGATTGGCGATCAAAACGATTTCTACAACTCTGAACAGAAATATGATCCACACGAAATTGATACCAATGAAATTTTTCCCGAGAAAATGAAAAGTGAGGAAAACATTGATATTGTTTATCAGGAACTCAAATCGGACAATTTAACTGAAGGCTCACATTGTAAGGCGTGTGGAGGTTCTCTTAGTAAATGTTTCAGAAGCTGTAGTTGTCAAACGGAAAGAGAGTCTGATGCTATAGGATTCAAAGAAGATTTGACTCAGGATGTGAAAGTTTTCAGTTCAACTCCAGGTATCATTTTCTCAATTAGTAATTAAATTGTGGCGTTTGTTATGAAATTGAATCAGATATCATTCATAGTTGTATAAAGATGGAGAAGTGGAAAGCCAAAATCTTTCTTTCTCAAAAATTAATCATTCCTAAGAAAATACCCCTTTGAATTTATCAATAACATTCTTGAAGAGTTATCAAACTATGGTTTTATAGGAACTGGAATGTCACATTATGAGTCACCCTTTAAACAGTGCTACCAAGTATTAGAAGCACTGTACTTCAATACAGAAGTATTGTTTGATTCTATAAAAGAATAATGTTTGCATAAATGTTTGCGGATATAATTCAATACCCAGCGTGGTATTTGCCGAGGAAGTAGTTGTAGTTAGAGAGATCAGTATTTTGAGATGTTTTTGTTGGTTTCCGGGTTTCGCCGTGGTCTTCTTTAGTTACTATCTCCAATTGTTTCAACTGCTACTTCGGCATTCATCTTCAGTAGCGTGGTTGAAGTATTCTTCTTGACCTATCAAGGCTAATGACCTTGGCCGTGGATGCCATAAACATCGAAGAAAAAAACGCTAATACATTTTTCACTACCCTTTGTTGTAACACTAGTAGTAGTATGTCATATGTTTGAAGTAAATTGACTCAATTGTAATTTCTTTACAGATTCTGGAGACATCATCGTTAAATATGAGGAAGAAACAACTTTCGAGACGAAAGAGGAAACTTTATTTAATGAAGATTTTGCTGCTGAAAATGATAATATTGTGAATCATGAGACGGATAAAATTATTGAGGAGCTGAATGAAAGTACTGATTTGAAATCTTTAGAGGAGAAGAATACGGGAAAGATACCATTTCAGTGCAGAATCTGCCCGAAATCTTTCACACTGAAAAAAGCTTGGTATATCCACGAAAAGACTCATAATAATGATACAGAATTCCATTGTAAAGTCTGTACAAAATCTTTTCTATATAAATCAAATCTGATAATTCATTTGAGAAGTCATACTGGGGAACAATCTTTTCAGTGTAAAATCTGCTCCAAAATATTTTCTCGAAACCATAATTTAAAAGTTCATGAAAAGATTCATTCCGGAGTGAAACCATATCAGTGTCAAATCTGTTCAAAATCTTTCTTTAAAAATAGTAGTTTGAAATATCATGAAAAAACTCATTCCGGAGAAAAGCCGTTTAAATGTAAAATGTGCTCAAAATCTTTCATTCAAGATAGCGATTTAAAATACCACGAGAGGAGTCATACTGGAGAAAAACTATTCCAGTGTAAATTTTGCGGAAAGTCACTGAGTCAAAGGTCGAAATTCGAAATTCATTTAAGAATTCATACAGGAGAAAAACCATTCCAGTGCAAAATCTGCTCTAAACCTTTTATTTGTAGTAATTCGATGAAATGCCATGAAAAAACTCATACTGGATTGAAACCGTTTCAGTGTAAAATATGCTCAAAATCTTTCTTTAAAAATAATAATTTCAAGAGGCACGAAAAGATTCATGCTGTAGAAAAACCTTTCCAGTGTAAATACTGCTCCAAGTCATTTTTTATAAATAGTACTTTAAAAATACACGAAGCGACTCATACAGGACTAAAACCATTTCAGTGTAAAATATGCTCAAAATCTTTTTTCATAAATAGTAATTTTAAAAGACATATAAAGATTCATGCCCAAGAAAAACCTATTGTGAACAGTACTTTACAAATACAAGAAAATATTCATACTGGGTCAAAACCATTTCAGTGTGAAGTCTGCTCGAAGTCTTTTTTGAAAAATTGTAATTTAAAGAGGCATGAAAAGATTCATGCTGAAGAAAAACCTCTTAGTGGGACTAGTAGTTTGGAAAATCATAATGAGATGAAAACATTTCAGTGTGAAATCTGTTCAAAATCTTTCCTTCGTAGTAGTGGTTTGAAATATCATGAAAAGACTCATACAGGAGAGAAGCCTTTTCAATGTAAAATGTGCTCAAAATCGTTCATACAAGAATGTAATTTGAAATCCCATGAAAGAAGTCATACTGGAGAAAAACTATTTCAGTGCGAAGTTTGCGGAAAGTCATTAAGTGATAGGAGAAAACTCGAAATTCATCTTAGGATTCATTCTGGAGAAAAACCATTCCAGTGTAGTATCTGCTCAAAGCCATTTATTAGTAAGAACTCTTTGAAATACCACGAAAAAACTCATACTGTACAAAAACAATTTCGGTGTAAAATCTGTTCAAAGTCTTTCATTAAAAATGCTACTTTGAAAAGGCATGAAAAAATTCATTCATGAAATGGTACATAGTCTATACATTCTGCAAGAAAGATGGATCAGAAGAATATCTGATATTGCACCCAATACTGAAGAGCTTCATTTTCGAAAAATATGTTTGCCCTACTCTTCAACTCATAAAGCACTGATCCATGCAAGAGCAACTACTTTTCAAGTAGTTATTTTAATATTCATCTATCTGTTTCTATGTCAAGAATTAAGTTGAAACTATATAATCGTCTCCTGTTATCTATAAACTATATAGTCTATTTGTGCTCTAGTATCCTATACTTTATTTATTATTTATTCCGCATAGTATGTTCTTCCTGTAGATGTTTTAGTGGCTGATGTATTTTACTGTTATCTATTTTTCACTAAAAACTTTATTTATACTCAACTGTACATACTTGAGAAACTAATTTTGCAAACGTGGTATAATATGTTCAAGTGATTGAAATTTTTGTAAAACTTTTGTGCCTTATTTGCAATAAATTATTGGTTTTTATATCGTTCATATTTACTTATCTATTTTTCGAACATGAATATCTGTTTGTTTCTATAAAAAGAAAACATGTGGTCCAATTGAATACCTGTCTATAATCTGAAAACTGAATAAACTATTACTCTACTGAAATGGAGAACTTGCAAAACAAAGAAAAAAAATCTCAAATGTCGATGTTTCTTCATGAAAATTTGTAGATCATTTCGGATTTTTCTTCTGCCTGAAACAACTGCTCTCCCTATGGACATCGAATTATACAGGAATCACTTTTTCTTTCTCAGTTTGGACGTAAATCCTTTATTTAGCGAGAAAATGAGCCCTTATTTTCAAATTTCTTCGACAGATAGCAAAGATTTGACATGAAAAAAAAGATTCATGGCTTTTCAACTACTTTTTTTTCTGGAAAAAGATCGACGAACAAACCTGGATTTTCCTAAGCTAGCGTGTTAGTAGGAACTGCAGAGGATTCGTCTAGTAAAAAAAACATAAGAAAGTAAAAAAAACTAATTTCTCCTATTACATCGCTTTCTGACTGTCGAATAATTACTAACTAGTGTCTAGAAACAATATCCACATTGAGCAGATGAACTTCTAATTTCACGTTGCAGGAAGAATAAACACGGTCACTTATGGTTGTTCAGTTTTTCGGTGACGTCATATGGATTGGCCATTGAAAAGAAAATACTGACTCCAACTAAAAAAAGGGTGGACGGAACTACGTTTTGGCATTACATCATCATACACTTGAACGTCATGATTTTTTACGTGTTTCATAATTTCATAGTGAAAGGTTTCGGATTTTTATTTATTTGTAGGGAGTTTCTTTCGAATCGTTTGAGTAATGACGTTTTAATTAAACATGGATTAAAAGTATGTAACCGATAATACTGATGACGTAATTTATAAAACTGTGTGATCCCAAGTGGAATGCAAACAGTACTCTTTAATGGAATGCATGTAAAAGTACAGATTAAATATCTGTGGTGGAAGTGACGTAATGTCAGTCTTTATTGTCAATGTCCATGGTTGATGATTTTGACAGTTAAGTAGAAAATAGAAAATAATAAGTGGAGGTATGGAAATTGGAAGTTTTGAAAATTTGTAATCTAAACCTCTAATCATTATAATCATCTATTCAAAGCTTGAGAAATTGTGTCTACTTACCTACGAATAGAAATTTAATTATTGATATCTTAGTTAACTTTTTCTCAAAACAATAACAATAATGTCTTCTGGTGAATCTGAAAGAGTAATCAAGAAAGAAGAGGAATATATTGGAGATGAAACCGATTTCTACAACTACGAACAAAAATATGATACACTTGAAGTGTAGAATCTGTTTGAAATCTTTCAGACAGGATGGTACTTTGAGAAGGCATGAAAAAATTCATACTGGTGAAAAGTGGTTTCAGTGTAAAATATGTTCTAAAACCTTCATTCGAAAATACCGGTTGAAATCGCATGAAAGGACTCTGGACTGGAGAAAAAACATATCAGTGTAAATCTTGTTCAAAGTTATTCATTCAAAAGTCATCTTTGAAAGCTCATGAATAAACTCAGAGAGAGAAAAAATACGTAAATTACCACGTGCTAAGTTTTCAACTTGTTAACTAGTAGTGGCAACATGATTCTGGAACTCCTGGCTGGAAGCCCTGGCAGCTAAAGCCATTGAAGGAAAAAAGAAGAAGATCAACTTGTCACATCAATACACAGAACTATAACTTGAGTTAATACACAGAACTATAACTTGAGTTATAGTTCTGTGTATTAATACAACAAGGACAAAAGAAACAACCTGTTCATGAAATTGTATGTTGGTGGGATTACACACGACTAGTGTTGAAATAATAAAAATTTTAATAGCTTGATTTGTTTTGTCATTCAGTGTACCTCTTGCTTCTCTTCTACCACCAACCAAAAGCTGTGTTGTAAGCTTCAAGCTTTGTTTGGATATGTATGACGAAAAAAAAATGAGTTCTTGAGTGTGTCAGAAGACGAAAGTATCATCAAAATACCCCTGAACTGAGTAATAAACCTCATCAACTAGAAACATTCTGATCTCTTTTCTGAATTTATTGCAAACATACTAGAACTACAGTACTACTAGCTTCTTGACCACTTCAAATTTTTTGCCTTTTTTTCGACACTAAATATCTTGCCACAACACTTTTAAGAACTTTTTTATTTGATAACAATCATGTGCTTCAAACTACCTCCCTTTCAACGTCTCAAACTATTCGTCTTTCAACCCGCTTGCTTTTCACAGGATGAAAAGATCTATAGAAGGGGTTCCGAAATGTGAAATATTTTGTCCGCCATTTTAGTATTTTATTGGAGGAAAAAACACTGTTGAATGTAACTATAGAATGTATCCCTAATAGTCCGTTATTTTGTAGATGATTTGATACAAAACTCAAAAATCATAGAAATATATCTTATGCCAATTTTGGTTTATAAATTATAATGGCTACACCCCAGCCTTAGAAATAGTACAAAAGTTGATTAAATAGTTTTTATCAAAGAAATATCACTCTTTTCAAAGTGAAAATAGTATATTTATCCATTCTATCCGTGAATTTGCGAATTGTGATAGGCGTAGTTAATTTTTTTTCATTCATTTTATGTTAACTGTTATTCGATATACAATTAAATATACAATCATTATCGGTTGTATCACTTAACATCGCAGATATGTAAGGTCACTAGATTAGAGTAAAATGTGAGAGGATTTTGTGAGTATATCAAGTACTTTATCCCCTATTTTAGAGTGTTTCGTGTAAATTCCATTGGCAACACTGCTTCTTACCTAAAGTGTGCCTAAAGCCACAGGTACCCAATTAACCCCTCTTATACCTCGATTCTACATGGTAAATTACATATAAGAAGTAATCATTAGCTCTTCAGCATTCTACCGTGACATTAGTGTTTGAGTTGTGACGTGAGTACAGTGATAGTAGTGTTCTTCTAGGGAATACTAGTTACTTAAGTGTGGAAGTTCAATAGTTGATACTTTATTTCCTTCTACAAACTATAATCAATTATGGCTCCTTCCACCGATGGATTTGTAATCTCCATTAAGACAGAAATCGAAACTTTGTATGAAAATGTCACTCTGAAGTCTGAAGAAAAATACGACGCACTCGATGTGGGGGTCTCAGTAAATGAATTTCAGCCAGAACAGATCAAAAGTGAAGATGACATTGACATTGTTTATCACGATGTGAAATCCGAAAATAACATACAAGAATTAAGTGGAGAGTCATATTGTGGATCATGTGGAGGACGTTTCATTAATACAATGGATTACTTCGGCGTCGAAGATCTGAAAGTGATTTGTTACTGTGAGAACAATGATTCTAATGCTATTCACAGTGAAGATGTGTCACAGGATTTGAATCCGTCTCTTCATTCAACCTCGGATGAAATCTTTGACGTCAACGTCTATTTTGTCAATGGAAATATGCCATCAGCTCTAAATGGAAAGGAGTTTTCAAATGTAAATGAACATGGAATGATTCATACACCCGAGCAAGCTAATAATGAAACTCAGAATGAGAGTATTGATTTGAAGTCTATTCGAAACAGGAATACAGGGAAGACAACTGTTCAGTATGAATCCTGCACAAAAAATTTAACAGAGAAGAGAAATTTGCGAAGCCGTGAAAAGGATCATGATGGGGAGAAAAATGTTAACGGCAAAATCTGTACAAGGTCTTCTTCGAACAGGTCAGGAGTTACGAATTATTTAGAAACTCATACTGAGGTAAAAAACCAATTGCAATGTAATGTGTGTTCAGAATCTTTTCTTCAGGATAGTGTTTTGAAACATCATGAAAAAAGTCATACTTGGGAACATTTAGTCAGTCAGGACCACAATTTAAAACGTAAATTGATTCATGCTAGAGAAAAACCGGTTCAGTGTAAAGTCTATTGTACAGGGAAAAGCCTATTTCAGTGTAAAATATGTTCGAAGACATTCCATAGTAATCATAATCTGAAACGACATGAAAAAACTCACATTGGGAAAAAACTATTTCAGCGTACAATCTGCTCTGAATCATTCATACAGAATGCAGAAGTAAAATTGTTTCAGTGCAAGTTCTGTTCTAAGACGTTCACTCGAAATTATCGATTGAAATACCATGAATTAACTCATATTAGGGCGAGACAATTTCACTGTAAAGTCTGTTTAAAGACATTCACTAGACTTTGCAGTTTGGAACGCCATGAAACTACTCACACTGAAGACAAATTATTTCAGTGCAAGTATTCCTCAAAATCATTCAACAAAATGGAAGACTTGAAACGTCCTAAAAAATTTCATAGTGAAGAAAAACCATTTCATTGCAAATTTTGTTCACAGACATTCACTCAGAATGGTAGTTTGATACAACATGAAAAAACTCATAGAGCGGAAAGGCCATTTCTGTGTAAAGTTTGTTCAAAAACATTCAATAGCCTTCATCATTTGAAACGCCATGAGAAAACTCACATTGGGGAAAAACTATTTCAGTGTCAAGTCTGTTCTGAATCATTCATTCGGAAGGCTTCTTTGATAGCTCACGGAAAAGATCATATTTCGACAGGACCTTTTCAATGTAAAATCTGTGCTAAGAGATTCCAGAATAAAGACACTTTGAGACGCCATGAAAGAAATCACTCAGGAGAGAAACCATTCCAGTGTAAAATATGTCCAAGTGCATTCTTTCGAAGTGACCTATTAACTAATCATGAAAAAACTCATAATGTGAAAAAACTATTTCCGTGCAAATTCTGCTCAGAAACTTTTGAAAGGGTTGCTTCTTTGAAAGCGCATGAAACCACTCATTCTGGGTTACGACCATATCAATGCGGGACATGTCCAAAGGCATTCATTAGAAAATATCATTTGATACGTCATCATAAAATTCACAATTAGTTTCAAATGGTTTTTCAAGGTGAATGTTATATGACAACTTTATTTATATCTCAAGAAATGTTTGGATATGTCTGCAATTTGGATGCTTTCAAGTTGGTTTCTAAATTGATCAGTGTACAGGTCCCAATATTTAATCTAGTAATTTCTGTTTTGTATTCCTGGTGTTGACTTTTTTCTAATATTTGTTTAAATAGATCATTAGGTATAGTTTATTGTGTATGTATAGACCTTTGTTAGCTCAATTTGGTACCATTATGCTGACTAATACGTTGAATGTAAATATGTTCTGAGAGATCGTTCACAAAAAATAAGGGTCCTAGTACTGATCCCTGAGGAACTCACAATCTATATTCTATGAATACGATTTGTTTTATTTATTTCACTCACTATATATTTACATTGTCTTTGTATTTAATTTATATCATCAACATTTATGAGTTTGTGCTATATATGTTTGTATGTATACTTCATTTGTTAATGTTCTTTGCTTTGTGTTGATAAGTTTTTTTTGTAATATATATATTTATATATACCAAAATTGTAATGACTTTATTTTATTTCCAAGTGTCAATCATCCTAAGATACTTGCTATTTTACAGTACTACTTTCCTGAGAAAATCTAGGGAATACTGATGTTTCAAACAAACAAATCATTATTGTAATCTAAACATATTATTGTATTTGAAATGTACTATAAACGTGTGATAATAAATCTGTCTGTCAACATTCGATATTTTTATAGCCTTTCAGGTTGTATTGAAGCCAAACCCATACTTTTATACGACACTTCAAAACCTTTTTATTTGGTTGCGACTATCTGCTTCGACAGACCTATAAAGAAACTTGAAATACCTGTCAATCTACATCTCTTTCATCCCACTTGCTTCTCACATGATAATAATTATAATAGCCTTTATTACCCAACAGTTAACCATTTACAGGGTTAACCTAAGTATGTTAAAGTAATATAGATCCTTATAATTACAAAGTTACAATTTGAGAAAATGAATAACGAAATTATAATATAAAATAAAAAAAGCTATACCAGAAAATTGAAAATTCTCCATGAAATACTGTAAACAATATATTCTAGGGAATCAAAATTGATATCACACAAATTTGAAGTTGAATTGAAATTATTGCAAATACTAAAGATAGGTGACTTGAGGTACAAATTGGTTCTTGCTAGTCGGCTGTAAAAAGTTTTTATACTTCTAGTTCTAAAGTGAGGCACACAGAAATTTATAAGAGATAACAACTCCATAGCATCCAGATTGTTGTGCAGTAATTTATACAGAAAAATTATTCCAGCAAGTTTTCTGCGTAATTCAAGACTTTCAATATTGAATGTTATGGTAAGAGATTCATATGGAATACCTCTATCAGGATAGATA
>WOGO01009782.1:0-10063 GCA_015342085.1 Leptinotarsa defecta | reverse complement strand
TCCTTAGCTCGCACAAGTTTCGACTTCTGAGGGTTGTCGTTCGTAGGGGTGCGACAGCTGGTTAACGGAAAAACAGATTTTAAACAGATTTTAAACATTGATGAGATTATATTCCTAATAAGTAGTTAAAATCTTAATGTTTTTAGCTTTGTCAATTCAATGAATATCTGAGGATGACTCCATCTCTAGAGTGGTGATGATGAGGGATTTCAATAAAATTTTCACAGCTCTCACTGATATATCAGTAGCAATCAACATATCTTTACTTATCATTCTGTTCATTTAGGAACCTTGTAAAGTGATTCATGATTAGAAATGACCTAGAACAAAATGAGTACTTACCCAAACATTTTTAAACACTATATTAATTTGTTTGATTCAATAAATGAGATTTCTCTCAAAATGTTCAGTTACTTTGAATAAGTTATAAAAGCCTAGAAAAAATTGTAGATACTGTCAAAAAACAAGCTTGTGATGAAATAGGTAAATTTGTCAGATAGTTCTAGTATATTTAAGTAGATATTTATCTGTAGATAGGTTTTTATTAGACAAGTATTTTGTGAACACATTGAGTTATTCATTATTTTTTTATAGGAAAAGTCTATTCACAGATTATTGTGAATATTATTGTGATTATTGTCATATTTTTGAAATAGGAAATATTTTCAACTATACTTCTTTCACCAGAATTTGATTATTTCTATTAAATAGTATAACCACATTTATAACTTTAATTACAATTGACTACCAAACAAAGGAAGGTATATTGGCAGGATGCTAAATATCTGCAATAAAAGAAGCAAATAAATAATAATATACAAACTGGAAACTGAAATAAAAACAAATTTTATCATCAGTGGGCCAAAATATTCCAACAGTAGAATATAATAATTCGAATCAAAATATTGTTCATTATTCCAATATAATGTAAAAAAGTCACTGAGAATACTGAAATCTTGTGGTTACAAAATAATGAATCTTCACAAACAACAGCAAGGATCTAAGTTTGTCAAAATATTCAACCTTTGCCTACCTTGGTTGTAGGCATCTTTATCATATGCCGTCTCAGTCTTTGTCCATCAGCGTAAAAGTGGGATTAGGAGAACTTACATCAACACCATTACTACAGTATTGACGGGATACTACTATTCGCTTACATCCCAGAAAATATATCTGTATGGAGATAAAGTCAACCCTAAGAATATTCCGTAAGAAATTTACTTTTACTTTCTGTCAGCTTTTACAAAACAATTGTGTTGAAATGATGGTTCCAATGTTGAGGAGCCCTCAAAATAAGAAGCTGTTGCCAGAGTCTGAGATGGGACAGATATATTTCAATAATTTATCTCTACTGGCAAGTTCTATAATTCGCATGAATCAATTTTCATATCAACTCTTAATGTTGAGTAAGAAGTTAGTAACAAAATTTTGACAAAACATAACATTTCCAGAGCAATCAACGTGGTTCTTTTATTCAATAAAATGCATTGTAGTAGGTTTCTATCAATACAGATTTAGCGAGTCATATTTGAGTGGATATGTCACCAGTGTTAAGTAATAATTGACAAAAAAATGTTAATGTTTTATAAGTTCAAATTGAAAGTATTCTAATTCAAAAAATATATTTTTCATAATAGAATAATTGTCAATTATTGAATTTTTAGGTCGGTTGAAAGTTTCCTAATTCAATTAAATATATGTTGTTATTTCATAATAAAATAATAGCGCAAATATCCAACTTCAATATGATTCCATATTTAAGGGGAGTCCAAAAGAGTTTCATCCTCACGTTTCCACAACTTATGAAGTAGAGCAGTTTTTGCCATTTGAAGCAAGTTGAAATAAACCAAAGTAACCTAATTGATTAATTTCAAAACTGAAGAAAATTCATCTGATGATACACGAATTATGCATGATAAAAATGAAGAAAAATTGGCACACACTTTGCAATGTAAATTTAGCAAAAAATTTGGAGAATCAATTTCAAACAGTCTGTATTGGATTTGTTAGTTTGTATGGCTGATTTATGATGTAAAGCCTGCTCAAATATCTATCGGATTTCCTACTCTTAATTTATTCCATATTGAGCTCTGCGTCCAAACACCAGAACCGCAACATTATTCTCTTTGGTGTCTTTAGGAGATGAAGTATACTAATGGAAACAAATTATGGAAATGGGGATAATTCATTAATGAAACCAGAACTGTCTGAAATGTTTTTCAGAAAGTTCAGATAATTATTTGAACGGCCTATCAACGAGATATTTTTGTTTTGTGTTTTGAGTAATCCTCTTTCCCTATTCATTAGAAGATGCTAAATGACAACACGAATGTCATAATACACTAGGTATATACAAAAAAATTAATTCGATCCATCTGTTTCAGTCAACTATACCACCCAACTAAACCATGACCTCAGCAACATGAAACATTTGGAAGTATAAAAAATATTTTTTTTTATGAGGGTCAGTTGTTCACAATAAATTGAATGTCAGTTTATCTATAACAGTACAGCTGACACATATTGAGAAAAAGTTTACAATCTATTACAATGGCTTTGCTATCGACTCCAAACGAATATGTTGCTTCGCACAAAGTAACTCGGTTATATCATGAGCGGTTCGCTCATCATCATCCGCCATCGCATGTAACATTGGTACCACCTTTTCAAAGTTCACTTGCTGCACAGTTTGTGGCTTATAGATTTTGAATCAGGAATAGAATTCTTGTGCCTCCAAGTTATGGTACTGGTGTCCTAAATAGAATCTACTGGAGTGATGAAAGCAGATTTCATGACAGTGTTCTAGTCGACACACACAATGCTCATTACTGTTCCAATCACAAGCCCATTGGATAGCAGTAACTTGTTTACAAACATTATGTAATCTGAACTTGTGGTGTGAACTTTACAACATATACCCCAATGGGCTATATTTTAAGCTGGTACTTTAACAAGACGACAGTATTTAGATTTCCTGCTGAACTCCTTGCGAGAAATATTGCATTTCTCTCTATTTACATGACCAATAATATGGCAACAAGATTATGATTCTCCTCATAATTCGCACATTGTCATCCAAAATGGTATGCTCTGAGATGGATAGGAAAGTGGGGTCCATTGCTTTGACCAGTCTATTCCCCTGATACGACTTACTATCTGAATGAAATCATATTCCAAATGCTTTCAATAGATCTGGAGGATCTCAATATAATCTGCTGTGGAAGTTATATCTTCACACCAGCTATGATTACATTGGCCTGCACTAGGGAACTCATGACACAATATGGAGCTTGTGTAGAATCAGGTGGAGCACAGTTTGGACATATTTGGTAGACTTTGTGAAATGTTCTGTATTTCATGTAGGTCAGTGAAATTTTTGAGATAGTTCAAAATAACTGATCGGAGCCTTTCGATCATAAAAAAAGATTATCTTTCTGTATTTACAATGGTGATGGTGCCATTTGAGAAAAAAAAAGAATGTTAGTTTATCAATAACTCCACCGGTTATAAGGATTTCAAAGATGATCTCAAAAGGGCATTCAACAATGCCTTTGTTTCTTTTTTTGGCTTTACAAATAATGGAGAAGTCGATTGTCAACTGAATTCTAGGACACCCTGTATATGATTTTATATTAAATTTCACAATACGATAAAACAATTTTTTGTAAATTTACTTGTACATAGTTCTATGGATAGTATTTATACGACCATGTATCATACATGGTTCGATATAAAACTGTATGCTTTGAAATAAGGTGACATTCATTATTTATTTATCAATTTTTCTGAATTTTACGTTTAGTATATAAAGTGTCCTGTTTGGTTTTTATTAGAACACCCTGTATACGTCGTCATAAAGCGACCATTCGAGTATCACTTGACGATTTTCCGCATTACTACTGTTCGTATTCTCTGCCTCTACAAATTTTTTGGTTCCATGGATGTATGAAAGTTATCAAAATATTGAACCATAGTATGGTATAAAAAACATACAAACCAGCAATCTATAATGGCCCTACTGTTTCAAAAATGTCCTTCGTCATGAATTTACAAACAGTGGATGAATAAAATCAATAGGAAACAAGCTGTATTTCCCATGTCTGTTGAATATTAATACAATGGGGGTTATTTGGAAGAGCTATTGAGTTACTTACAAAGATGCAATTACATGTGGTACGTAATGTAATTAACATAGGTTATAAGTATGTTCTTCTTGTTCAACACCATCCAATTGTATAAAAACTCCGCTCCGCGGTTTATTATTAGATCGCCAAGAAAGCATAAATTTCTCTTTGTTAATGATACAGCTTCCTACAACGATCTCCAGTTCAGTAGAAAGTGTTAAGATTTTAAGGTCGTCACTTTCGATTTCTTTGTTGTGAATTTTGTGTCGGGTGTTGTTCTCATCGGATCCACGTTATCTAGTATGGATGTGCGAGAAAATTTATTTGCCGCTCATTTGGATTTTTCACCCAGCGTAAGTCTTGGTTGAGAAAACGAACTTTTTCTGTATTATTCCAAAAGTAATATCATTCATTAGTAATATAATTTCATTAGAAATCGGTATACTCCGCCATAGAATCATATCCAATTATTTCTTAGAAGCCCTCAGACGCTGTGAGAAATATATATTCAGACGAGTATTTGAAATCATATTTATTTTAGGGGAAACAGTCTAGAACAAAAAATTATCTATCTCATTATGTTGATGTTTTGAGCTTTAAAAACATTTATTATTTTGTTTAAATCTCTTGAGCATGACCATAATGAGTTAGAAGCAGGAAATTTTTAGACCTCAATCAATGTGTGTGAAATCCAATTTACCTAAAGCTTTATATTCATGTATGCAATATTTTTATTCACATTCATAACCAAGAATGCCTTTTATTGCAAAGTCAGACCCATGTTGATCAGTTTCAGTCGTAGAAGAAAACTTTGGTTTTACTTAGCAAAATTTAACTTTTAAATTTGTTTCTAATAGATCTCACAGAGAATTTCTGCGCCTGAAATATTAGATCTTTCAGGATTTAAGTTTTCCTTCCAAAAAAGTAAGATTATTATGATTTTCTGTAATCCTGAACTACAAAAATCAACTTTATGAACGGGGTCTCAGAGTGTTGAATCTGCACTCAGGTCAGACATTATTTTCAGTGATTCCCAAGAAACAAATTCCTTACAATTTATGCGGTGATAAATAAACTATCGATCCGAATAAACCCTACACAAATTTTCAGATGAACAATTGCTCTTATGAGTAACCCAAAAATCTTATACAGTGTGTAAAAGTCAAATGGAATAAATTCATTATTTCGGTTACGGTACATATTTTAACAAAAAATCCGGAAATGCATCAAATTTAAATTATAATTTGACAAACTTCAACGGAAAAATGCTACCCCTACCTCCAACCCCCGTCGAATGACAGGAACAACCCCCATTTTCTAAAATGGGAAGTATAGGCTTGTGATATATAGTTTGAAAGGTGTCTTCATTCTCTATTCAAAAATGTTATCGCTTTCAAATACACTCAAAACTTATTGAAATATACTCAAAACTTATTTCTTGTTGATAATAAGAAAGTAAGCAAAAACCAAAGCAATGTTCTTTTTAGATGGTATCCTCTAAAAAACTGTAATTTCCGTGGCAACGTTAGTTTAAAACGCCTTGTCAGTTTGTTTTGTATGTTACAATATTAGCTGTCAGTATTTTCATTTAAGTTTAAAGTTCGTTAACTTCAAGTCTGACAAATGGTTGGATTAACGGAAATGCATAAAATAACAGTTTTACAACAGGAAGAAGCTCGCCTATTTCATGAGAAATTTCCTAATTTACCGCCCATATCTCAAGGAACGATAAGCAAAATAGAGAAGCAGTTTCGCGAGCTTGGTCATGTGAGGCAGATAAAAAAAGCAGCTGCCAATGCAATGAGTGATGAACTCAAATTAGATATGATGATTTAGTTTGAGGAAAACTCACATACATCGAGTAGACAGGCATCCACTACGTTCAATGTTAGCCATACAACGATAGTAAACAAATTGAAAGAAAATAAAATGCATACCTATAAAATTATTTCTTCTCAGGAGTTCATGAAAGATGATTTTGATAGAACTTATTTCTGTGAGCAAATGATAGACATGTTGAATAACAATATCAACCTATTAGAAGACGTTATGTTTTCTGATGAGTGTACTTTGTTTCTTAACGGTCATGTTAATTGGCAAATACTCACTGGATGAGAGAACACACGCAATACCTTCAACAAGTTAATGTTTGGGCAGGGATTGTAGGAAACCATATCATTGGTCCCTTTTTCATTGAGGGCAACTTGAAATGCGATAATTATTTGTCACTACTTCAAAATGATGTCCTTCTTAGTTTGGCAAATTTTTATCCTGATCCAGGAAAACCTCAAGTTCCAGTGAATACAATATGGTTTCAGCAGGATGAAGCACCACATTACCAAGTTAATGTCCGGCAATACTTCGATACAACATTTCCCAATCTGTGGATAGGGAGGCGAGGATCGATTGAGTGGCCAGCGCGATCACCTGATCTTTCATCATTAAATTTCTTTTTATGGGGTTATGTAAAGAGCAATGTGAATAAAACTAAACCTTTAGATTTGAATTACTTTAAAAGAACGAATAAAGCTTGCGGTGAGGTCGGTCACGCCTGATATGTTGAATACAGTTAGACAGTTTTATTTGAGATTAGGATGTTGCCAAGACGTTCGCGGTGAACATTTTGAACATCTACTTCGTTAACATCCATAGTTCTTTTTCGTATTCAATATTTCATTACATTTGAGTGTATTTTAAGTGTATTTTAAAGAATTTTGGTAACCACATGATTTTAACTTATTTCATCTCAATTGTTGCAATACACTTGAAAGCGATAACATTTTTGAATAGAGAATGAAGAGGCCTTTCAAACGATATATCACAAACCTATACTTCCTATTTGAAAAATTGGGGGTTGTATCTTTCATTCGAAAGGGGCTGAATGTAGGGGTGGCATTTTTATGTTGAAGAATGTCAAATTTAAATTTACATTTGACGTGTTTCGGGATTTTTTAAAAATATATACAGAAACCGAAATAATGAATTTATATCATTTGGCTTTTACACACTTTATAATATTTTTGCTGAAAATAACAGATGTCATACTTTCCAAAAAATACTTGGCTAATATTAGTAAACCTTCCAGAAATATTTTATAGAACGTATAATAAATTATGAAAATTCCGTAAAATCAATACCATGTAGAGTTTAGTACAGGGTATTAACACGAACTTTATTGGCAAACCGCACGTCGAGAGTAGTGTTACAGTTCTATTGTGTGAGAGTAGTGTTTGTTTTGGATTTATTCTTGACCGAAGGTTTCAGTTATGTTTGAATTAGCACTTACATTCGGTTAGAATTTTCGCACTAATTTTTAATAAATTAGTTCTTGATATATTATTATAAAATATTAATGATCAATTGATAATAAATGGTATTTTAATTCCATTTATTTATTCATTATATGTTAACCCAGTTGAATTGTATAGAGTCTTCCAACCGTGACTTCCGAACTTTGACAATTGATAACGGCCATCTTGTTGAAGCTATATCTGTCAAATTAGTTGTCATTTATTCAGTCTGTTTTGGCCAAATCACCATGGACGGACATAGCATTCAACAAATAATAAAATTGTTGTATCAAAATGTGTGTTCTGTTTGGGCAACGTACCGCGCGCTTCAACCATTTTACGGTCGCCATAATCGTCCTGCCGAGAGGTCTATTCGCAATGTGGCGGATAAATTTTAGTCCACTGGTTCAGTAAACTATCGCAGTTTACTGAAGCAGTGAAGGAGCAGTTGGCAACTCAACGGACCCTAATTTCCATCAAAAAATCATCTTAGCGATGATACCCATTTCTGGATGAATGGATACGTGAACAAAATTGTCGAATTAGTAACGATACCAATCCACATGAGATTCAAGAGCGGTACGTGCCACACAGCTCATGCCACATCGGATACTCTGCGCGAGCAATTTGAGCCCGTTAGACTTTTTCTTGTGGGGTTGCAGGTGTAAGCGAATACTTCACAGCGGTCCTCAAAGCCAACATAACCCATGCTATCGGTCAAATTCAGACTGATTTATGCGCCAGAGTCAAGGAAAATTGGACGTTTCGGATGCGCTACACCCAGAGAAGCCTTGACGGAAATTTGAACGTTATTATGATGACAAAATTCGGTTTTCAGCTCCTACTATTCTCTCATTTGAAAATGATGTAGCTCTTCAGATTGCATGCTTCAAATAGAGATTCAAGTTTCAAGAAAAGTCACCAACTTTATTTTTAAATTACTAACTAGGTATCTTCTAATTTGAGGGTATGCACTTTAGTTTTTTCATGATGGAAAATTTTCTTAATTTTTATTTTATCCAAATCCTCTTACATAGATCATCTCTTATCACTCATATCAGAAATGCCAATTTTCAATTTACATACAATAGGAATAGCACATCCACCTTACTCACCGCGTTCTGGCTTCTGATTATTATTACTCATTTCCCAGCACAGTTTTGACTTGAAGTAGTGGTACCTACTTGTGTGAACCACGAACGCAGTCTTGGTCTCTATTATCCTTAAAGACCTGTTGCCAAGCCGCTTTTGAGCTCTGTTTTTCATCAAGTTGCCTGAACCTGAAAGCTGCAAGGAAACAAAGCGATTTCTCATTCAGTGGTCGATGTCGAATTTCGGCTTTGTAACAGACCGATCACTCTTTTTCATTTCGGAAAAGCAAAATTTAAGTTTTTTGTCGATGCAACAGATGGCACCTTCTTAAGACAAGATATATATATATCAATGTGTACTGAAGCTTTAAAAATGGTTTGAAAGAATTGGTTTCGCCCTGAAATTATTCAATCAAACGGAGATTTTATTGAAAAAGTGATTTGTTATTATTGATGAAAATTAGTAAAACAGAAAAAATTGCAGCTACAACCCTACCTCTACAAGTTTCCAAACATCCCTCGTATTATAAAGGTCGTTCAGATTGTAGAGGGTCGAAAGACTTTCAAACTTCGCACTACTACGGTTGATAAGGTTTTTTGTGAATTGATAAAAGATTCAGTCTTCCATGACTTTTCCTACCCAATCTTTTCCAAAACTGTTATTCAATAAATAACCGTTCTGACTATAAATCACGTTTGATACTGTGACCTCCGAAAATAACTTCGTAGTAAACTGTTATTGTTTTCTGTGATAATTTATAATTGAGAATTGTTTATTTTGTCCAATTAATGAGCTGGAACTGTAATGGTTTTTCCTTGTTCACTTCCAATGGGTACAAGTCAAGTCAACGATTCGAGAGAGTTTATAATAATTGACATTGAGAATGTGCCATTGGACTATGATCGTTATTCTAGTGTGAGTTGACTGTCTGGTCTTAATTTTTTAAATCGATTTGGAGTTCGTCCAAAATTTAATTTCGTACTTTATAATTATGAGAGAGATTCAAACAACGTGATGTATGATTATTGTTTATTAATAGGTATGAGAATCGATTTTACAGGGTGCCCAAAATTATTATTACATTCTTAGCTGGACGCTAGACTCGTGCCAAACCGTTATTGTTACTCAAAATACAGAATATGAAGTGATAATTTATGAATGAAACGTATTTGTCAGAAGACCTTTTATGTTTCTTGTATTTTGCAAAAATGTACTCGTCCTTCCAATTATGACATTTTTGTTGAAATTATTTCCTGAGTAGTGTCTTTGAACGTTTGAAGAAAAATGATTTGAAATCTTGCTCGCAACTTCGGCAGACATTATTTTTATTTCACCTCTTTAATAACTAATAAAGTATACATGATATTCTTTAAATTTCAAAGTCCTCCACTGATTTCTGAACTTTTTAGAAAGATGCTTGAATATTTCAAGTTTATTAGAAATGTTTTTAACATTATTTGCAACTTTTGCCCACTAGACACTACTAATAATATAATTTGTTATACAACTGAAACAGCTGTCTGCCGGTGGTTCTTAAGTTGAAATGTTGTTGAATAT
>WOGO01009781.1:0-10063 GCA_015342085.1 Leptinotarsa defecta | reverse complement strand
TTTAAATATTGAATGCATTATTTCATTCCTCTTTTTTAAGTATTTAAATAATTTTTTAAAGAAAAAGGTTGAAATGATAAGTTTAAAATGCGTTGTTCTTGAGCTCTTTCATGAAAACTACTTGATTTTCGTCAGGAGGAACATTCCCCATTTCTTGAAATCGATAATAGCAAATATTTGAGTCAAAAATTTTAGATTATATGAGAAAACATTTGTCCCAGAAGTGATGGTAGTATAATTGAAGTTATTATGAAATCATCTTGGCAAAAAAAAAACACCAATTACAAATCGAATTCCAACAAAACGAAATTATTTTTTATTATTCATTACCTGACAAATAGCATTTAGGTTTGCAATCATTTTGAGATTCGCATGTTTGATTCGAAAGGTGGCCAAAAGTTAAAATAAAAAAGATTACTTGAGAAAATGGAATACAATTTTGTTGATCAATCTTAAACCACATCCTATTGAAATATATTTTTCCAAGAATATATCTTTGATTCCATCATAATCTTAGGTGTACAAAGTTAAGATGTTTTGTATTTTCAATATATTTCTTGGGAAAGGAAGATTTTGGCTTCATACATCTCCATTTCCATACCAAAAAAGTGTGGGAATCTTCCAAAGAAAGGAATAAAGCAATAAACTCTTCATGAAGACTTTTAGATCATGCAAAGAAGTAATTTTCAGACACAAAACTCGAAAAACTCCTTTCAAACAACTATACTTTTGTGTAAACATTCAATTACATGAAAAAAAAACATTGAATTATACATAATATAATTTTGAATACAAACTGAGTTTGTATTCCTAATGTCACAAATGTCACAAATGAGTTTAATATACTCATGTTATCAATGACAGAACGCTCATTTGATTGAACCCCAGCCATAGGAATCTTGTTTAAATTGAAAGGGGTATATTTTTAGAAGAGGTTTTGGCTTTCCACTTCTTCTTCGAAAGATTACCACATTTATCGTATAAGAATATACCCCTTTCGATTTATGAAAATTATATTTCATTTTCTAACCAGCTATTTCAGAATGTAAACCACCTATAACGTGACACGAATTTTATGACGCTCTAGATCATCAGTAAGGATCAGTGTTACTAAAATTAGCTCGTTTTGCACTGTTCAAATTATTCAAAAATATTTTTGACTTGAAGCCTTTTCAAACATAACTTTGTCGCTTCAACTGATTTAATGGACAATTAATTCGTTAAAATGCTTTTATGTTGACACTAGCGAAAATAAATATGAAATATGACCATATATACAGGGCGTCCTGTGAAAGTCCTAGGTTGGCTAAAATGCTTTTGACACACTTAGTTTTTGTGGATAAACCAGATAGTAATGGTTAATGGAAAAAAGAGTTAACTGTAGATGGAAAATGAAAGAAAATTCATCAGTTATACATTGGGAACCCATTCTCAAGATTCAATACTTTAAGTTAATTCGTTATCGTTAAAGTAACATTTTTTCAGCAGATAGATGACTTATTGTACAAGAAAATGAACTGTCTAACGTGAGTTTTTTCAAAATGTGATAATGTTTGTTGAATTTTCTTCAACAAAAGTTCTTTCAGAATTTTATCGACACCTGAATACGGTTCTTGTGAGTGACGAAAAACCAAGAAGTTGATCTAACGTGTCTGAAGCAGCTGCAAGAATGTTAATTTCGATACTCCTTTCAAGCCATGGAACGAAGATTTGTAGTTCACAAACTGATGAAAAGTTCATCGTATTACTGTAAAAATATATCAAGGCAATGATAAACTGGATATCGGGTTTGCCAGAGATGAGTTTTTAATGGTAGTTTACGTATGGGTAGGGGAAATACCTACTAATTTGATACTGAAATGAGCAATATGCCATTCTCAGCTGGGATGTCCTGCAAAGAAGAATTTTGAAAATAATCTATACCAAAAAATACCAATTACTTCTCCAATATACTATTCCAAGAAACATCTATACCCGACCTCAAACAGCTGTTTATGTATCAAATAATCATATACATACCCTTCCACGCACACCAAATCAATTTTAGTGGAATTCATCCTGCCCTTGTTTATTGCCTGATGTAACGTAATGTTCATTGTATTTTGTATTTTGAGATTACCAATTAATTATAATAATAATAATGTTTATTTCAAGAAAATGTATAAAAAGATTAAATATGAACATATAACAAGCACAGAAATAAACATGAGAAGTCACTGAAGCTCATAGAGCTTGTGTGTGACATTTATTGAGTTTACAAATCTATGCAAAATACAATTTAAAATTATAGAAGAAATTATCAAAATCGGTCAAGTGATGTCAATATTGAGAAGTATGTTTTTATCGGGAAATATGCCAGAATTAGGGAAAATTAAAAACTCGGTTGGTCAATTTCGGGATGTTTTTATGAAAATGTTAAATTCAGTTCCTTTTTTCTTATAATTCATACAAATAATATTTGGTCTGATGTATGTTACTCGTAGGTTAGCGTAGTGGTTTTAAGTCCACGAGATAGTTGAAAACTTTTCTATCTGTACACTTCAACCACTTTTTCACATGTAGTTTGTAGGAAGTATACGATTTAACCTTTTTTATATCATCAGGAAGTAGATTATAAACTTTTGGTGCTAAAAATTCCACTGACCTTTGACCGATAGTTTTTCCACATGTCGTTTCATTGATATATCTACTTTTTGTTCTCGTGTTGTGATGATGTTCAATTGCTTGTAATTTTATTTTGTTTCTGTAGATATTGATTAGAATCCGATAATTGAAGATTTGTCTTTATCAAAAATGCCATTTTCCAGAAATAACAAATCATTGGAATAAGTAATATTTTTCCTGTAAATTATCCTCAGACTGTTTATGTAAATATAGGTCCAAGAACCGTTCCCTGTGGAACTCACTATTCCATTGATTTCTGTAACTTGTTTTCGTTCTGACAGATAGCTCTCCATTAGTTGGTATGCGGGTCCTCTTATCCCGTAGGATTGAAGTTTTTGGAGAAGACGTTCGTGACACACTGTATCGAAGGTTTTTGATAGATCTACAAAAACGAAAATTAGTGGAATTTTTTTGTCCATGGCCTTATAGATATCAGTGGTTGAAGCATATATCGCATCCTCTGTACTTCGATCTTCCCTAAATCCAAACTGGTTGTTGGAGAGAACTCTAAATTAAAAAAAAATGCATACATTTGTGTCTTCACGATTTTCTCAAATATTTTAGAAAACACTGACAACAAAGAGACTGGCCGGTAATTTTCGATTTTTGTCCTATTTCCATTCTTGTACAAGGGCTTGATGATTCCCAACTTCAAGCAATTTGGAAATTTACCTTGCTGTAAACATGTGTTTGTTACAAATGTCAGAGAAGCAGTAATGAAATTTTTCAGCTCTTTTACCGTTTCAAATATAATTGAATCCCATCCAGGCGATTTTTTGTTTTCAAATTACTTATCACGTCCATTACTTCTCCTTCACTCACAGGTTTTAAGAATATGCTATTACCTAGATTTTTACCGATATTTTCCGAAAAATTTGGTGGTGCCGTTATTTTTCACGCATATTTTTGTCCCAGATCACTATAATATATGTTGAATTGATTTACAATTCCATGTTTAATATTGAGGATTCTGTCATTAACCTCTATAGATTCTATTTTTGTTTTGGAATTTGGTTTTGGGCAGATTTTGTTAATCGCATCCCATAATCCGCTAGAGGTATTGGGACTTCTGGAAATGATTTCATTCATGTAATTTTTTCGAAGTTTTGATTTTTCGACTGAGGTTATTCTTGAGAATATTGTACCTTTCTTTCAGTGTAGTACTGCCAGGATCGCACGGATCCTGGCAATACCGTGATTTATTATATGGATTTATTATATATCTCATTTTTTTCATTTCACATTTTCAAAATATTTGGTGTTATCCACGCTCTTCTTATTTTGTTGGAATTCAGTTCTATAGTTTTCGTGTGTTTCTGAATATATTCTTTAGTTATGCGTATGAAATTTTCTATCATGTCATTTACGTCTCGGGAAATATGAATAGTCATCCATTCTTCTTTTTGAATACCAGTTTTCAGTGTTTTATAATTTGTGTATTTCTTGTATCCGTTTTGTTGGGGTTTTTTTTGTAATTCTTGTGTAGAATTTATATTCTAAAGAAATAGGTAGGTGGTCTGTCAAGTCATAATCGAAAACATGAGAATTGAAATTATCTATACTACAATTATTTTTAACGAAGAAGTGATCGAGACATGTTTTGCTACTTGGTCTTGTTATCCTGTTTATTAGAGATAGGTAGGTATAAGAATTCAGTATATTTTTATAATCTTCTACTTCATTGGAGTTTTCTTTGAGTAGATCAATATTTAAGTCTCCTGTAATGATATGGAATTTATGTAACTTTTTTAAATCCAAATAATTGAAGAGGGCAGTGTTAAATACATTTTTGTCTGTACTCAGTGACCTATAAATTGAAGTTGATAGTATTTTAGTTTCATGAACAAACATAATCAATTATATGGCAGTACTCATAGCAATTGGAATATTTTTTGCTTTATATTCAATATTAGACTTTATATATATCAAGATTCCATCGTTTTTATTAAACGTACCTTCACTATGTTATATCCTGTCATTTGGTATATTTCTGTTCCATGAATGTTGAATGTTTCAGTTAGTACCACTGTATCAAATTGCTTTGAGAACTGATTCAGAAAAATAAGAAGTTGATCAAAATTCTTTCTCATGCTGCGAATGTTTACATGTAATATTCTAAGCTTATCACTATCAAATTCTGAGAACTGTTCATTTATGTTATTTATAAGCTGTCCAGTTATTATTTTTTTATTATAATTTTTAATATAAGGATCCATTTGATTTTATGAGATTTCAACGAAACAGTTCTTTTATTGACATATTTTTCAATAATTAAAATTTGACAAATTCACAGAATACATATTTTGTTGTGTGCAATAATAAATTCATCGCTTTACGGAATTTTTCCTATTTCCCTGTTTGTTTCTTCTTACTTTATCTTTGGTGGATGTTTTAGATTGCCTTGATGTTTTTGGAGTTAAATGGATGATTGGATCTACTTCAGTATTTTTTTTAAGAGCGGTTGCTCCGGAAGTGGTGTTCCGGGGTCGCTATGCGGTTTTGGACTATTTTACGTTTCAGTTTTTTCTTCTTCTATTTTGAGATCTCTTGCCGAAAATATTTTGTTATTCAAATAAAGTTTGTCTCTCCTAATAAAACAGGTATTATTTTTGTTTTGTTTTGCCAAGTTCAAATGCTTTCTCAGTATTTTATGCTCCGCTCTTTGTTGTTCAGTCATGTCTTGAGCTATACTCATTTGCGTTCCTTTCAATTTTCAATACTGCAATTTTTTTCAAGATAGAGGTGAACTCAACTTCCTCTGGGATGTCGTATGTATTTCCAGTAAATTTTTTATTATGTCGATTATATATTCTGCTGTTTTATATTTTTCCTACCTCTAGAGGGAGGAAAAATATATATTTTTGATTATTATTTTTGTTTCTCAAATCTTCGTTTTCTTTCTCTGCTTTAAGTAGACGATGATTGATTTCTTCTATCTTCAGTAATAGTTTCACTTCTGTTGCTTGAACAGCATATTTCACATCATTTTGCCCATTTAATATATCAGCTCGAAGTTGTATATTCGTGATATCTGCCATTTGGAGTTCTTGGTTGGCTTTATTTCTATTCTATCGGAGATCATGAAAAACTTATAACGGCTTATCAGAGAATGTCGTTTTTATGCTGTTTTCTGTAATTTTTTTTGCCCTATTTGAGTTGTACTCGAACAAAGGAAGTGAACGTTTTATAAGCGATCATTCAGCTTCTAACTGTGAGAAATTGCTCACCCAGGTAAGGCTAGAAACACTAATTTCCAGGTTCGAATTGAAGAAAGTCCCAAGTTTTTGCATTCACAAATAACAGCGAAAGGATTTTTGAAGAGCACTCACAGCACTAACTCACAGTCCAGATATCTCAAGATAACCATGAACCAACTAATGAAAACAAAAATGGAATTATATTGAAACCAATATGCAATATCAATCACTAAATGTAAAAATCCTGCTAGACTAAGAATCGGACATTCATGACAACATAGATGTTCATGCTGCGGAGAGAGAGATAGCCAACATATGAATACTGCCACGATATTAGGCACACATTGCCCCCTCCTCTGTCTCGAATATATCAATATCCTGAGAAGGTTGAAGGAATACAGGTAAAGACGCACCACAAAATAATTTGATCAATAAGAAAATTATTTTACCATCCAATTTTGATTCTGAGCGGATAATGATCGTAGAAATCGATGCCACCAAAATGAAAAAGAATAATAAATAAAAGTGTAACTGATCGCTGTTTATTTGTCTGTCCGTTTGTGCGCGCTAATGTCAACAACGGCTTAACCAATGTTAATGTCATGAACAAGGAATGTCATTTGATGTCAATTCAAGGAATGACATCAAATGACTGTTGGGAAAACATTCTATAAAAATACTATTCAGTTGATTTGGCTTGAATTTTGGTTAACTATAACGATATTTCTTGGAATCTGAGGTCGGCTCTTCTCGGCATTGTTCGGTTCTCGTTCGGTGGCCAAGAGTACCCCGACTCGCAACCTCACGGCTAGTAAATAGTGACATTGAATTATTTCAATTCCAGATTCTCTTCTAAACTATGCGTGCAAATGATATACCAAAAAACCAAGTTCATCAATAATAATACCATAAGACCTCAAAATTTCACCTTTGTTACTTATATAACAATACCATGAGAGCAAACAGAATAAGTCCATAGAAGGGTGGTTTTATCTGTTGCTAGTTGCTTGAATGATAAAAATAACAAAGGTTGAGTTAAATAAATGAAAATTCATCTGAGGAAAATTTTAGGTTGAGTGGTATTGATAAAGAATATCTCTTGGAATATAAAATATGAGACTGAAGTCGTATTTATCAACAATACCCGGTCTACTGGGCATGCCTGAATTCCCCACCAATCCGTCATTTATTCTTTTCGATTCCATTGAAATTCAAAATAACGTTTCTCTTTGAATAGAGAATGATGCATAAATAGACCACGACGTTGAAATCAAGAATAATTATACAATAATCACATAATTTCATAACTGTCAGTTTTATCTTCTGTTTAATTTTTATTTTTGGTCCAGTCTTCGAATTTTCCATCATTTTATCAGTTTAAAAAATTATCATGGCTAAATTCGCCGGAAGCAAAGGACAAGAAAACCTAGAAAGAGAGAGAGAGAGAAAAAATTATCAATAGCAATACCACAAGACCTCAAAGTTTCTCCATGAATTTCTATTTTTTCACGAAAACTTTATTACTTAGTAATACCATGATATCAAACAGCATGATGAAAATACCACTTGTTTGTAGGACTTACGTTTTTTTTTCCATTGCTCAATTGGTATTGTTTAAAACTAACAAAGTTTGAGTTTGGAAAGAATAAACATTCATCTAGGAAAATTTTTAGGTCGAGTGGTATTCTTAAAGATCGTTTCTTGGAGTATTATCATCTGACTGCATCTATATAAGATCAAAATATCAATTTTCGAATGAATATAATGTTTATGACCTGAATAACGAGAAATTTCACCAAGAACATTTGAACAGAGTACATAAATGACTAAACTCGTATTTCTCAACAATAGCTGGACCTACTTAACGCGGCTAGATGCATCACCAACATTTCGTGTATTTTTTCGATTTTACTGAAATTCAGAATTACGTTTTCATTTTAATTGAAATTGTTTCACTATAAGAATGAGACGAGTCATATTTATGATATCAAATCAAACCTCTGAATTTCCCCAAAACTAGCACTTTTCCCAATCACCAGAAATGCAATACTCTTTTCGATCAGCGTTACAACAATCAAGTTGGCGTCTTCGGGAGATAAAGAAAACTAATTCCTAACTCTTAAACTCTCAATGTAACAGGATACACTTTCCCATAAACATCTATTATTTCGGATAGAAATTTGAGGGAAACTTTCTCGTGAACGTTTCCGCATATGTTTTCATGAAAAGGAACACATTGGGCTATTTGGGAAGGACATTTATCATTTTTCATAGTTCTCATATCACACTTTGCTATCTCCAGATATTCGAAAGTATCTAAAAACGGCATATTGAACGACACTAGATTTTCTGATCTTCGAAATCAGATTTGTGATGCGTGTTCTTTGAAACGGGTTTTGATTGATTGCTTAGTCTGACCACATATATTTTTCATACCATTCCTCACCTTATCTCATACATCCCGGCTTTTATGGTCTGTCAATTATATCCCTGTCCCTTTTTATCAATATCATGATTAAGCGGTTTATCACTTTGAAACTGTGTTTTCGTGGCCTAGCTTTCAATTTTTTCAACATTTCATCGATTCGAAGGAAATAATTTTGACAAAATTGCCTTATTAATAAAGTGACGTTTGTCGGTAAGAATCAATATACCTGCCTAACGATAATGCTTAAAAATGCCCAATTAATTTTCAATAATTTTTGACAGAATGGCTACTGAAAACTATGCATGCGCAAACTAATGAAGCAGTTTATCGTAGTTTTTAGTAGATATCGTTTTAATTCTGTTTAACCTCACATATATCAATATTTGAGACTACCTGAAAATTGTAATGCTAGAAACCCTTCCTCATGAATTATTTTGCATGAATTATCATTCTCAAAACAAATTGAAATCTGACGGACTCATAGTTTCAGAGACTACAGCTTTCATAAAAAACAAACAAAAAATTCTCAACTCCATTATATTAATATACATTTTGGTCGTAGTATTAGCCACAGTAACAGTTGCATAATAAACTATATCCTTTGTAACTTAGTACTTAGCTAATTGGCGTGAAGCTATGAAATTATTAGGACCCTTACTAAAATCTGTGGCTGGAAATACTTATTCATTATAGGTTGAACGTGGAATTATTAAGACTATTTGGTGTTTAACTTTTTTATAGAATCTTGAGTAGATTGATGGGTTGATAATCGTTTCCTTATCAACAATACAGATTTAGGAATAAAATTGGAAATATTAGACTCAGTTTCCAATACCCCATATAGAAATAATATCCGATGATGTGCGTTCATCAAAATCACACAACTTCCATAGTTTCTTGAGTAGATTAACTTGGTGATAACAGATTTCTTGTCATGTAAACAGATTTCGAAAAAGAAATTGTTGAAACAATCAGACTCATTTTTTGAGATTCCTTGTATTCATGAAAATCACACAACTCTTATAGAATCTTGGAAAAAATATTGAAACAGGAAAACATTTTAAAACAGCTTGTAGAATTGGAACCGGAAGATGTGCATTCATGAAAATCACATAACTCTTACAGAATGTTGGGTAGATCGTTATAGTGAAAACTGTTTTCTTGTCACCCATACAGATTTCTATAAAAAAATTGTTACAACAATCAGACTCCTTTTTTTGAGATTCCTTGTAGAATTGGAACCAGACGATGTGCGTTCATAAAAATCAAACAACTCTTACATAATCTTGGGATCATCAATATAACGAAAACCGTTTTCTTGTCACCCATACAGATTTCGAGAAAAAAATTGTTGCAACAAACTCACTTTTCAAAACCCCTTGCAGAATTGAAACCAGATGATATGGGTGACAAGAAAACGGTTTTCGTAATATTGATGTACCCAAGATTCTATAAGAGTTGTTTGATTTTTATGACCGCACATTGTATGGTTCCAATTCTACAAGGAATCTCAAAAATGAGTCTGATTGTTGCAACAATTTTTTTCTCGAAATCTGTATGGGTGACAAGAAAACGATTTTCATTGTGTTTATCTATCCAAGATTCTATGAGAGTTGTGTGATTTTCATGAACACACATCGTCTGGTTTCAATTCTACAAGGAATCTCAAAAAATGAGTCTGATTGTTGCATCAATTTTTGTATCGAAATTTGTATGGGTGACAAGAAAACGGTTTTCATTATATCGATCTACCCAAGATTCTATAACAGTTGTG
>WOGO01009780.1:0-10064 GCA_015342085.1 Leptinotarsa defecta | reverse complement strand
CAACGACCATGTTCAGATTCAGTTCTATATTTTTTTCAAAATGTGTTTCAGTTTGAATGGGTCACGTCTCTTCAACTTTTTCTTCTCATAGATTCATACTTTCCCATTGAGTTATATAACAATGAAACGAAAAGAGTATTGAAAAAGATTTTGGCCTTCGATGTATCCATCTTCATACAAAAATTGTGGGAATCTTTCCAATCATTGAAAGGGAGGAAGTAATCAATTTCAAAATAAACTCTCTACAAAGATGTATAGATATTGTAATGAAGTAACAATGAACAACACAACCTAAAAAATAAAAAATAATTAGAAACTGATTTGAAATTGTGTTCAACATCGGAAATAAGTCCTATAGTTTGATGTCACCAATGATTTTTTTTTGAATTCAACTACGGTACAAGAGAAAATATCACACAAATTTTATTATAGTTCATGCACATTACATATATCGGAGCTTCAAGCACGATAATAGTTTGCACTCGTATGGAAATGTAAGTACAATTTAATCGACATGATTGTCTAGATCCGAATGTATTGATATACGATAATAACTAGTATAAATCAGTTGTATTTTTCAAGAGTTTGTTCAGAAATATTATGGAAGTATGTGCCCTACGTTTCTGTGAGGAAATAAAGACACATCTTTCTAATAATGAGACAAAGTTCGAGCCTCTAGATGGGTATATTCCATCAATTCTTTAGCCAAAAACTTTAGGAAATTCACAATGTTGTTGAAGTAGACAAATTTGAAAAATTTCCTCCACTCCTTTCGATAAAGATGTGTACTCAATAAGCTGCATTTACTTACTTTATGATTAATGTGTATGTTGAAGGAGAGCTCCGTATCAAAAACGATATTTACATCTTTCAACCCATCAAAATGCTGCAATTGTACATTGTCGATTGGATATTTATATTGCAAACTATTGCTTTTTCTAATACATGTCAGTATGTCACAGTGCTTGGGAGATTATTGGGAGAATATTTCTGATACACAACTCATAAAAAAAATTCTGTTGGGTATGTAGATCACGAAATCAGTTAGAGAATTGATAGGTGTATATGATTTGAAATAATCAGAAACATAAGGCTTTCAGATTGAAAATCAATACACAGGTCATTTATGTTCAATAAAAACAATAGTAGACCTGAATCAGATCCCTATGGCACTGGAATATATTTCTGCAAAGGGGGCGATAGCAGATATGTTGCTTGGCGTTCTCCTGAGCTTTGTTTGAGAGAAATCATCAACTTCGTGTTGATAACGAGATGCCAAATAGCCCGAAACCGGACTGCAAGTGTGCCCGTTTCAATGAATGAAAATCGATCACATCAGTTATATCGCCAAAAGCATATGCAGGAATTATTTCTCTGAAGAATCTTGCACTGACTCTTATGGAAGATAATCCTACGCCCTTCGTGGTATGAGCCAGAGGAGGAGTTATTTTCTGATAGTTGTCCGTCCATAAACCTAATGTGTAGGTAAGGAAATACTGGCCTGAATGAATTGTTTCTTCAGATGATTTGATATAAAGCCAGTCTTCAAGTATTTCCACATTCTATAGGTGAGCACTATAGTGTATAAACTATTAACGGTGGTACAAGTACGATTTTAGGTGTGCTGTATACAAATTGAAAGAACCCTTTTTCGAAAGCATGTGTTAAGGTTTTTACTGGAGAAGATATGTTACAATTTTTGTTTGAAGGTGGTTGACAATGTTTCATGGTGCATGAAATGAAATATAAGCAACCATTCAAAATTGAACAGTTAACCAGAAGTGGAAATTAAGTCATCACCCGAAGACGATTGTTTAAAAATCTGTTTAAAATATGTTTTTTCGTTAACCAGCTGTCACACCCTTACGAACGACAACCCTCAGCAATCGAAACTTGTGCGATCTGAGGATTAACGTGGTCTTACCTTTTAACGTGTGATTCCAAACACGCACACTGACAATAGAAACGTCCTGAAGTATCTTGACTTGAAATCTTTTAATTATCAATTTCCATTTCTTGTTGATTTTTCAATTTTCATTTGGCTTGTATTTTATTTCATTGTAACTTCAGTTTTTTTTCTTGATGTATTTGTTATTTTCAGCTATTCTGTTCAATTTTATTGATTCTTTCAGGGATTTCGAATCATTTTATATCATATTAGACAATGGAAGTCCGAACTAATGAAATGCATAATGTGTATCGTTTAGCAAAATAAAACCAAAATTTATCTTGAACTAGTTCAAATTTTTGATTTCCGTTTCAGCAATTTCTCTCTCATTCTAAACCATTAAGTAAGAAGGAGAATTTATTCGTATTGTATGAATATTTCTCTTGTCACTTGACATTTTTACTCCCCAAAACTCAAGAAAAGCGGACGACTAGCGACATTTTCCCTATCTGCGTTAATCGAATATTATTTTCTATCACAATATCTGTATTTCGAGGCGTACCCACGACCGATTTTTTTTTTCATACGGACTTTATGCTGCAAAAGACTTCTTCCGGGACTATGAAAACGGTAGAAGTTTTATCACCCGAGATTCTATACGCGTCAACTGTTCGAAACTTTTCAGTTTCGGACTTTGTACACGTGCCGTTTGGACGTGACAAGGTTAATTTTATGACCGTCGTGTTACGCTGTAACAAACAGTTCAATTGATCATCGATTTTTGTTGGACATGCCAGAGAAAATTGAACAAGTTATGTAACGAAATATTCACTCTGAAGTTTCTACCATTTTATTGTCGTATTTGTAAAGTTATCAATATTGAAACGTTGAAAATTTTCAACGAAAGTGGGCAATCTGGTTTGTAAGATCATACAGCCACTTTTGAGACAAATTATTACACACTTATGATGCACTGTTTGGAACCTTTGGGGTAGTAATAAATATTACTTGAGTTTAGTCCCAACCAAACCGTAATTTTTAACACCTCGACACGTGTTTCAATCACCAAGTGACCATCTTCGAGAGGAAGATTAAACTAAATTCCTTACCATAGATACATCTGCTAGATACCTGCGTCTTAATTGTCCTAAATTAATTTTACATGTTGCCTTATCTACTAGTCTTAAACTAGTTTTACAATATTGCCCTATATAACAGTCAGGTAAATATGATAATAAAATATTATTCCAACAAGCTTGTCCCCTATTTTTTAAAAATGTCACAAAATATGTGAATGAAAGGACTATAATGCATAAAGAATAGGAAGAACGGCATACTGAATAATGATTTCGGGTTCTTCATAAGTTTATTGAGATAAATCAATCAATGTTATGATGTTTTGTTGTGAATTCGGTTATAGTTATTTTGGTTTCATGTTATTTACACATCCAATGGTGAAAATGAAGAATACAAGAGTTAGGAAAATAACTCAAGAAGGGTTATTACTTGTTCGATAACTACATCTAACAGTTCACATCCAACAATCACACTATTGGAAGTAAACTGCATCAAAATATTTCGAACTCATCTGCAACTAATTGGATACAAATCTACTGAAAAAAGAAATACATTGAAAATCCGAAACAGTTTCACATTGAAATAAGAGAACTACATGAACTTTGCAACAACAAAGACGAATTTCTGGAGGTGTATTCATTTCTTTTTCTGGTAACAGGCCATTGCAGGTATTTTTTCATCGAAAACGATTCAATTAATATTGATATTATACATGTGCAGTGAGATTTGAAATATGCGAAAGTCTTTTATCCCAGATCTACTCAAAATAAGATAAGTTGTTTTTGTTTTAAAAAAATTGCCAGTGTTAAAAATCGCAAATCATGTTTCATTCAAATGCTGGGGTTGGCATGGAAATAAAAAATCGCTCGGAAACCGCGCTGAAAAAAACCGCTCATAAATCGCGAATTATATTACCGGCCTAATGTTTTTGTTGTCTCAGTAGATGTTACAAAATATAGAATTTATTGAGTCTCTCTGAGTTGTTATGTATAGTGGCATATCGAACTGAAATCTAATATTTTGGTTAGACAGCTTCTAATGTAGGTAGGATGAGTTGAATGATCGCAATCACTTTTCAAAGTAATTCAATTCAATGATTACGAGTCAAATAGTCTTTCACATTTTATTTATAGATCAAAGAAGTATGATGCTGAATTAATAAATTCAAAAGCTAAATTAACAGGAGCCATGCAAATCTATGCGGTAATTAATAAAAAAATCGACTTGATAAAATAAAGTTATCAAATCGAATGTTTCATGAGATATGCCTGAGCTGCCCCAGACTTGTTTCGGTTATTTTAACGAATTGACAAACATATCTCTCAAGTTATGTCATTACTGAACCACATATAATAAACGTATTCACCATATAGCACATAGCAACCACATAGCAACTTCAATGCAAACTTGAAATAACATTTTTTTTTAAACTTTCAATAAGAGAACTGTTGATCTTGGCTTTCTCAAGTGTTAATCAAAGCACTGTTGAATTCTCAGATGACACTAATTACTGAATCCTACTGGTTTCATTACGTTCAGACAGTCAAATACGACGGGCGGAAATTATTTTATGATGTGTAATGAAAGTAGGAAAGTGAGTAACTGGATAAATAACCAATTTTTTCAGATCTTATTTATTTATTTTGAAATGAATCGGAATTCTATACTTCTATATCGCACTAACTTATTTGCAAAAGTGAGTTCATAATCGATGCAGAGCAATTTTTCTGTTTATCCTTTGCCGAAGAATAATACCTTGAAAGTAATATTTTCTCCGTCACCGTACAAATGATATATTCCAAGATTCCCATAAAATGTTTCGGATCTCCTCGTCATCTGAAAAGTAATAAAAAGGCTGGATGTAACAAAAATCTGACGCTGCATCACGTATATCAACAGAAAACCATGAATAAGGGAACAGGTCGCTTTTACTCTGTGAACAATACGTAAAGGTCATCAGGCACAAGAAAGGTCTAGAGTTTGGAAATTGGGTCATAGCATTCTGTGATGGAAGCGATCAGGATCATGGATGTTTTCAGTGAGGCCAAGGGTTATGTCTTTTTTAGTACGGCTACGAGAAAGTTTTCGATATCGAAATCACATGTGAGTGGCATATAAATTATGATATTATATTAAGATATTTTCTGAAGTATCAGATATCAACTTTAGTAATAATGAGAATTTCAGGAATTCCGACAATAGTTTTGGCTGATAAATAATGATGTTGTAGTACGTGGCAAAGAATTCTCTTGAATGAATCAACACATGATCAAATTGAATAATAAATTAACGTCTCCCGCCGTATCTATCTTTTAATCTGTCTGTCTGCATATCTCAACGCGATAAACTCAGGAATCGCCGAACGGATTTTCATACGATTTTTTATCAATGGGCTGAGAAAATCATGAGAATAAAATGTTTTATGTGAATTGGTTGTAATATGATGATATTATTCATGATAACATTCTGATAATGAACACATTAAATGAATTTTTATCAAACGAATTCATTACTTGTCTTGAACATTTACATAGAATTCAAGTCATTATCCTAGGAGTTATCGCAAAATTGAATCTATCGCGCGACCAGATCAATTCAAGCGGCCTGACAAACGGATGCAACACGCGTGAAGAAGGAAGGGTGCAAATGCGTTGAATGTGTAGTATCCAGTGAGTCATTTTATATATTGAGATCACATTTTCGTTTTGTGTTGTCTTCAGATACATAGCTTTTTACCTATTTTGAATTGAAATTGACAGTTCCGAACATACTTTCGTTTGAGTAAATTATATCCTAAGTATGGAAAACGCCTCAAACATATCAAACAGACTCCGAATGGCCAACAATGTTCCAGAGCAATCAATCCTATGTAATGTTCTTTTTATTACTGATTGTTTTGGAAAGTTCCACAATAACCGGAATGTTCCTTAACTTTTCAGATTATTTCCGAAATGCCATAATATTTTGGAATGTGCTGGATTGTTGTGAAATTTTCTTGAGAGAAATAAAAAAGGCTTGGAAAAAATAAAAAATATTACAGGTCATTTCAGTTTGTACTGAAATGTTTCGCAATGACGTGGAATGTTCCCAGATGTTCTTGATCTATTACGGAATATTCCACAATATTTCAGAATGTTCCGGTTCATTCTGGACTGTACTGTACTGTACTGGAATGTTCTAAACTGTTTTCGAAAATCCTAGCGAGCGGAATTTCTAATGCTTATATCTTCAAAAGCACGCCTTTCTGGTAAAAACGGAAAAAAAATTGAATGAGGTATGAAAAGTTACCACTCCTTATACCTCCCGTGATAATTCCATAATGGTCTGGGATGTTCCTGATTGGTCTGATATATTTTCGAACATTCCGAAATGTTTCGGAGCATTCTGGCATACTTTTCAACAGATTCGAATATTCTGAACTGTTCTAGAAATTTTTAGACAGAAATTATATTCTTATATTTTCAAAAACACGCCTTTCAGGTTGCAATTGTGTTCTTTTCCATGGATGGGAGAAAGAGAGCCAACACAACACGTAACTATTTTCATTGTTTGACAATGATCTGAGATGTGCCCTTGTGCTCTAGAAATTCCTCGAGGGTAAATCTTTCATCCCCTCTATTTTCAAGAACATACTCTTCAGATGAAAACAGAAAACTAATTTCCGATGAAGGGGTTAGAGAAATTCCACACCATACCATTGATCGTCCCGCAATGATCTGCGATATTCCTGGATTTTTCAGAACATTCCAGGTGAAGTCCGAACATTCCGGGATGTTCTGGAATATTGTGGAACACTTTCGAATAATTTCGAATATTTCGGATTATTCTAGAACTTTCTAAAGGGCGAACCTTCCTTCTCTTATGTCTCCAGATAAGAACAAATAAGCTGATGTGGAAAAAATCAATGCATATAATTACTCCTACATATGTCTCGTAAAGACTTCAATCTTCTTCTTAAATAAACTATTTTTCTCTTTGTTATCATCACCCAAAAATATGTTTGTTCATTAATTTGAGAAGAGATACCTTCCAACAAGAAGTATTGAGTACGGTGGTCCTTGATACATGATTCAAAGACTCCGAAGTTGAAGATTCGTGAACGAAATTGGTCAAAACATTATCAATACATCTCAAAAATGTTGCTGTCCTCCTCGTTGACTGGTGAATTATCGAATAAAATCAAAAGATGGCAAAAATGTTTTCAAATCATTTCAATTTACCTTAAAAATCTACATCGAAATTTCCTATGATAATAATTTTTGTGTGTGACTTATGGAAAAATTCAAAATTCAATTTTCTTATAGTTCATTAACGGCCTCTAATTCTTCATTCACACCCTGCACTCTTCAATAATGTGTTCACAATTAGAACAGGTTATGTTTTGACTTGTAACAAAAAAATTTATCTGAATCACATTTTTCACCTTTTTAAATTCGTTATGTAGCTGCAGACTCGCCATTGACGAAAGGCAACTTGAACTTTGTTATCACTTTGTTCTTTTAGATGATTTGATTCATATCCAGTCTTCAAGTATGCCCACTGACTATATGTGAAAAATCCCCCTAATTTGCGAACTCGTAAAAAAAAATTAAAATCGCTCAAATAGGAAACACTTTCCCCAAATAGGGATATTCAACTAAGTTTATATTTTCATTTTTCATCACCTTAAATGTTATCACCGTAAGAAAGGTTCACTGTAGGTACGCCACTGTATTGAAAAATAATAGTTTAGAAGTTGAGATAGACGAATTCATGAAAAAAATTGTCACCATGTGCTTTTGTTACGCATATCTGTGTTTAGGCTTTGATATATTGATGTATTCGATTCACTTCATTCAATAATTTGAAACTTTTCGAAAATGGTTTATATTATAGAAGACAGAATATCCATTGTAGCTGCGTATTTTGAAAATGAACGATGTGCTGGAGCTACGGCTCGAATTTTCAATAAAATGAATCATATCATTATGAAAAACAAATAATATCAGTACGTGATTAATTGATGAATAAGTTCATGGAGTCGGGATCAGTGCTGAATAAAAAACTTGAACGAGAGAAGCCTTTAAGAAATGAAGGGGTCACTGTTGCAGTTGTAGGACATGCGGTGATGGACAATATCCAAACTTTAAGACAACTTGAGACTATCTCTAGAGTTTCTGAAAGCAGCGTACATCGAATTCTGAAAGAAGCAAAATTCCATACTTATAAAATGCAGAATGTACAAGAATTTGATGAAAATGATCTTGATAGACGTACAGAATTTTGTGGAATCATCAGTTAATTATTGATTGGTGACAATAGTTCCCTCTACAATGTGTGCTTTCCTGACGAATCTTCTTTTTATTTAAATGGACATGTGAACAGGCACAACTGCAGATACTGTAGTGACGTAAATCCCCACTGGTACAGGGAAACTCATTCACAAACTCCCCAGAAATTGAATGTTTGGGCTGGTATTCTGGGAGATCATATTGTAGGTCCATATTTTATTGATGGTAACCTCAACGGAAAAACCTATCTTAAACTTCTTGATACACCTGTGAACCCCAGAATCATTCAATTACTTGAAGACGATGATAGTCTACTTGAAGATCAGATTAGCTTTCAACAAGATAGAGTTCCTCAACATTTTGTCGCACCTGTACGTCAATTTTTAGATGAAAACTTCACAGGGAGATGGATTGGATGGCGAGGAACAATAGAATGGCCATCTAGTTCTCATAATTCATCACGATAAGACTTTTTTTATGGAGTTATTTGAAATTCAAAGTATATATCACACAGCAGAATTCTCTTGATGATCTACGTATTAGGAGAATTGTTGTGGAGTGTCTTGCAGTAACTCCAGAAATGTTGAGATATGTGCAACGACATTTCGAAAATTGCTGGTACTTCTGTATGAAACTATATGGATCATATTTTGAACTTTTCTTATGATGGTTACATTTTAGATGATGCTGATAATCTGGGATTGAATTCCCTTCAAAATGAAGTATCAGAAGTACAGTAGTCCCATTGAAAATTCTGAAGTAGGGGTGCTGAGGTTGAGTGGGTTGACAAAACAATGATGATGTATTCGATGAAAGTGTTCTTCCTTGAAATAAAAATCGGCGGAACTGAGCAATTTTCAATTTTTTCACGAGTTCGCAAATTAGGGCGGTGACAAGTTTCAGCTGGGAAACACTGTATATAGTGACAAAGTATCACCCATAAATAGTGACAAGTATAACAAGAATAGGCTTTTAGATAATTGTGAATACTAACAATCGAGATATCGTGAAAGGCTGTGCTATCAATTTGCGTATAAATCAATCGTCATTCAATAAATACCGTTGTACTTAAAATCTCGTTACGAATTCAATATGTAGCACAAATCTGATACTGTCAGATACCCCATAAAAGACATATTGTCACAGACAATTCTATAAATTTCAAATGAGATAGGTAGAAGGCTCGTGAAACGAAGTAAACTACCTATTATATTGAGGAAGATTGGTGATATTCGAACAGCGTTGCAAAGCATTCATATGAAAATGCAATCAATGGGATACAATATGTGTTTCAATTCTATCCGTTACTATTGGAGAATTGCGTGAGGATGCATGAAATGGGAATTTATAAAAGAGATCGTAAACAGCTCGTTGAAAAATACCATACTTCATAAGCTAACGCCTATGTTTATAAGAAAAATGTATGCGAAATGAGTTCATGAAAATGTGAAGAGAATATTAGTGTAGAATTTTTTTTTGTGGGAGAAACATTTTTCAGATAACTTATGTCTTCAAAACGGGGAAAACCAGATCATTTAGCAGGTTGCCTTATTGCCATTGATAATGTTTACCGCAAACGTAGATCTAACTTTAGGAATGAAAACCTGCAAACCACTGCAAACAAACTCAGCTCTGAAAGTTGTCCAGCTAGTATAGTTGCCAAGTATCTGAGTATCTCATTGCATAACATTCATGGGATTTCTGATGGTAATACACTACAAGCTCATAACGAATTGAAACCAGACAATCTAAATGCGGTACATACTGTAAGAACACCAGAAATTTGTAACATTTATGAATTCAGATGAGGAATATTCCACATAAAAAGT